>JAJOZX010007275.1:0-62500 GCA_023014485.1 Bathynomus jamesi | reverse complement strand
ACAATTCTTGCGGAAGCAAAACCAAGGTGTGTGTGTGTATATATATATATATATATATATATATATATAACCACATTTCAACTGCAAAGAACACGCAGTATAATTAACGTAAAGAACGACGCTTGTATAGGAGACATTCCGCGCAAGATGAGGAGGGAGAATGAACAAATGAAAAAATGAGTTAACCACCCGGGATCTTCCGATTGCCGGTCAGATATGATAACCACTACACCATGGTCCTCACTCGATCAGAAGTCGTAATTTTCCTACATACGCGCAGAAACCAATGCCCCGAGGGGGGGCACCTTCCGCATGCCGCACCTATATATACATTTCAACTGCAAAGAACACGCAGTATAATTAACATAAAGAACGACGCTTGTATAGGAGACATTCCGCGTCGTTCTTTACGTTAATTATACTGCGTGTTCTTTGCAGTTGAAATGTATATATAGGTGCGGCATGCGAAAAGTGCCCCCCTCGGGGCATTGGTTTCTGCGCGTATGTAGGAGAATTACGACTTCTGATCGAGTGAGGACCATAGTGTAGTGGTTATCATATCTGACCGGCAATCGGAAGATCCCGGGTTCGATTCCCGGGTGGTTACCTCATTTTTTCATTTGTTCGTTCTCCCTCCTCATCTTGCGCGGAATGTCTCCTATACAAGCGTCGTTCTTTACGATATATATATATATATATATAGTACTTACGTATTATCGGGACTACCAAACTGTTTATTATGTATTTTTGCTCGTCATTTTCGTTTAAGCTAACGAAAATATCACAACTTACCTAACCGGGCATATATATATGCACAGTAATTTTCCAAGCCTGTCAAAACTCCATTATAAAAAGTCCTTTATTTTGTCATTATTTTTTATATAAAATTTATTTGCCTGCAGTATAATTTCTCCCTTTCCTATCACACTTGATGAAGAACTTACAGTAGGTCGAAATCTTGCTTCTAATAAACTTATTGCATTTTCTGGACTTATTACCTATTAAACTTATAAAAAATAATCAAATTACATTAACGTACATTATTTAACACTAGAGCTTAATAGGACGAAGATTCGAGGAAAAACTAGTTTAACCACCAAGACAATAAATAACTTACTTGATAACAAATTTTATATCTTATTATAAGGGGATAGCGCGAACGCAGTCCCCTGCTACCAAAAATTACGCACTCGAGTTATCCACATTTGGGATAATCGCAAGGGTCAGCATCATCGAAGTGCAATGATGAGCCTCGCCCTAAAGGAACCACCTTCTCGATCGTGGTGTCCTTTGTGCCAGGTAAGTATGCTTAACTTTTACAGAAATACTTTTTTTTTTTTTTTTTTTTTTTTCTGTTTAAGGTGCTTTCAACCCTGCTGGATTATTGACACCATTTTTTTTTTTTTTTAGTAGAGAAAGATGGTGAAAGAAAAGTAGGAGAAGTAAAAGGCATGATACTAACAATCGTAACTAGTATCTTATGTCGTATGCATGAACACATTACATTTGATGGATCAATATTTCCAAAAACAAAATCCATCTGTTTTAGTCATTTTCAAGGGTTAATTATAGATGACAAAAGGTATTGCAAACGCTCTTTATAGAATTCATAAAGATTTAAAAGTAATTAATAAGTAGTCAAACTAAAATTCTTTTTATATAGTGAAAAATACCTGATTGACTCCCGATGACGTCAATTAAAAGAAAATGGAAATTTAAGGTAATCTTCTATAATTTTTTAAATATAATTATTTATAAATAATAATATGGTAACTTTTTACCAGTACAATTTAGGAACTTTAAATTTAATTTTTTTTTGTCATACATAAATGTAAATTAATCTACTCAAATTTTGCAAACTGGTTTTCAACAACAATAGTGGTTTTATCTTAGTTTAGCCTAAATGTGGTGCTTTTTGTTTATAATTTATGCATTTTTAGAATTTGAAATGTAAATCTAACCTATTTTGAAATGTAAATCTAACCTAACTGTACGTCCTGCGTTACTGTTTTCTTTAAATACAGTTAGGTTAATTTATGTAGATATACAGTGGAGTGCTGCTGTAATTGGGCTATCATAATTTTTCTGCCAAATATCTCTCGCATGTCGAAGACGTAAATCAGTGTAAAAAGTAATATTAAAATTAGAGTGTAAATGCGTTCATTTCCACCCTCGTAATTAAGAATTTATTATGGTTTTCTAATTTCAAACTAAATAACGTAGTTAAGTTACATTAAAAGTAAATACGCAACAGTCCATGGACCCCTTTGAAGCTTGAATTAATGAAACCGCCAGTATTTAAACTTCTGGTTGAAGTTTAAATACTGACCTCTCAAATGACCTCTTTAAATGGCTGACCTCTCAAATGACCTCTTTAAATGGCTGGACTCTCAACTATCTAAATATTTTCTGTGGATATAACTTGCTTTGTCCCTATTACATAATTGGATAATAAACAAATTAAGGTTCCAATTGGTTAATATAACTTAATTAATTAATTCACCCTAAATGAAGGAGTTCGTCCTTAAATTTAATAATAATATTTTCTTTGGCTTTTAAAACTTTAAGGGAAACCAATGATTAATATTGAAGTGTCATAATTGATTTACTGATAAATACTGTAAATAAGTGTATGTTGTGATGATCGTATATACAGGGTGAATTTTTTATTGGAGAACAGTGAAAAATACTTGTACTGTATCTAGGGTGTCCATACGTCCCGGTTTTCAGAGAGCTGTCCCAGTCTTTAGAAAAATGCAGTTGCCATATATAATAATAATAATCATCATAATCATAATGAAGGAAGAGCCAAAGGCGGACGCCGCATAAACGCCCTCCACCCTCCATAAAAGGAGGAGAAGAGACGAAATCAAAGTTGGAAGTTTTCGAGATGCCTGGACACTCGGCGTTTGAAAGATTAGATGGATTGAGGAAGGTTGTTCCAGAGTTGAGGGTGGAGTAGGTAAAAGATTGAGAATACAGATTAACCCTTGCGTTATACAGTTCGACAGAAATGGGATAAGGCGGAGTCATGCAGTTGAAGAGTTCGGAAGAGCAGTCTTCGTTATAAGAGCGATAGTAAAGAGAGAATGCATCAACACTGAGGCGAAGAGAGCGCTATTGAAGACAATAAGTATGAGGGGGGGGAAATTGCTGAGACAAAAAGCCTTTGATTCCACCTAGTCAAATAGAGCTGAATTGAGCCACCCAACACATGAGAAGTGTACTCCATAGAGGGATGGACAAAACCCCTATACAGAGACAGTAACTGAGTGGGGATGAAGAAACTGCGGAGCTGGTACACCATACTTAACATCTTAGAAGCTTTTTTAGAAAGAATATAAGTAATCTTTCTAAGAAAGATCACGAGAAAAGGAAACACCAAGAGTGTTAAGAGAAGAGGAGGGGTTGAGTTGTTGTGTGGAAGATTATGATGAGTAGACTGAGTTTTTAAGGTATTGAAAGTCACACGGTTTTCTTTGACCCAATCAGACAGTAGAAAGATCAGAGGTCAGGTGCGCCAAAGCCGTCTAACGCGAATCATGGAATGGTTGTTGAGAGGGGCGCTTTGTGAAGCGGGTGAAGCGAAGGATGGGATCATCGGCATAGGAGTGAATAGGGAAGGAAGTACGACTTAGAAGATCATTGCTAAATAGTGGACGACAGGAGAGAACCCTGAGGAACATCTCTATTTATAGCTTTAAGAGTAGAACAGTGGCCATCTGTAACTGCAGCTATAGATCGTCCAGAAAGGAAATCAGAGATGAAGGCACAGACAGAAGGATAGAAACCGAAGGAAAGCAGTTTGGAAATTAAAGATTTGTGCCAGACTCTATCAAAAGCTTTTGATATATATAGCGCAATAGCAAAAGCTTCACCGAAATCCCAAAAGGAAGATGACCAAGAGTCAGAGAAAGATATGCAAGAAGTTCGCCGGTAGAGCGTTCTTTGCGGAACCCATACTGATGATCTGAAAGAAGGTTGTGAGTAGATGTGTTTAACAAAGTTTTTAGTAAGGATAAATTCAAAACTTTCAGAAAGGCAAGAAATCAAGGCAATTGGACAATAGTGGGAGGGTTAAGAACGGTCACCCTTCTTTATGACAAGCTGAATGAGAGCGAACTTCCATCAGGAAGGAAAAGTACCAGATGAAAGGCAAAGACGAAAGCAGTGGCGGTTCCTCATATGGGCAATATGGGCAGCCGCACAGGGCGGCATTTGTGGAGGGGCGGCATGAGCGCCTGCAAAAAAAATAAAAATAAAAATAAGAATAAATAAATAAAGAAATAAATAAAAATAAAAAATAAAATAAAATAAATAATAAAAGATCAATGACTTTGCATCAAGGAAGGTAAGAAGAGTCAGGCTTTAGATGGCAGTTGTGCTGTGGTGCAATTTATTTTGTTTCTTGTTCAAAGTGTAGCATAATAATTACCCTCTCTTAAGTGTCTTATTCTATTTATGTGATAGAGCATTTGTACAATTTAGAAATTTGATTCTCTAGTTTATTTATGGCAGTTGTGCAATTTAATTTGTATTTTTCCTGTTCATAGTATCATAATTACATTCTCTTAAGTGAGTTATTCTATTTACGTGATGAAGGATTTGTAAAATTCAGAAATTTGAGTCTTTGTTTTGGTTCTGAAGTTCCAACAATTAGTCCAATAAAAAGTTATTTTGTGAAAGAGTTATGTCTGTCCTTTATTTTGGGGGGATTCGAATGTGTGTGTGTTGGCGAACAGGGGGGGGGGCGCTGAAGGTGAGGTTCGCCCAGGGCGTCATGTAAGCTAGGACCGCCACTGGACGAAAGGATTTAACTTGGTAGGGTGTCAGGCTGTCAGCACGGAAACACTTCTTGAGAACTGTGAGCGAAAGTTTGAGCGAAGAGTGCAGCTTTATCAGGAGAAGAGACGGCAACTGAGCCGTCAGAATGGAAAAGCGGATGGAAAGAAGTTACAGAGGTTTTTGGGTAGGTGACAGAAAGAGAGAGAATTAGAATTAGATAGGTTTTCAGTTTTTACATATTTGTTTGATGAAGGAATATTTGTCGAGATGAAGAACAGATTTTGTACGATTCCAGGCAGAAATATAAACAGAATGAGAATCAGGAGTTGGATGGCGACGGTACTTTCTGAAAGTTTCCTCTCAGTTGCGGATAGCATTAGAACAAGCAAAGTTAAACAAAGGCTATTTTTACATTAGTAATAGGAATAAAATATGGAATGTACGCCTTCATGCCCGAGAGAATTACGTCCGTGATACGTTACAAACACACACACACACACACACACACACACACACACACATATATATATATATATATATATATATATATATATATATATATATATATATATATATATATATATATATATATATATATATTAATAAACTTTACACAAAAAATGTTAAATATTTCAGTCATCACTAATTTTTGTAACTGACGAAAATAATTTATTAACCCTTAAAGGTCGGGCTTGGTCGACAAACCAGTTATCATTATCGGCCGGGCTTGGTTCAAAAACCATGAGCGCATTTCGAAATTTTATATTTTTTTTGTCTCCCGGGTGCGCTGAAGCAGGGCCGGATTTAGGAGTGGGCAAAGTGGGCAGCTGCCCATGGGACTCCACATCTTGGGGGGCCTCCACATATTGACAAGCCATTATCAAAATAGAAAAAACCCGAAACTAGAAAAACCCGATAGATGATCAACAAAAAAACACGCGCATCCAATACCACTGTAGTACATAAACTTTTACCAATTACTATTTGTTGTGTACTGATTATTATTTTGTTTTTATTACTCTTTTAGGCCTACTCTCACTATAATGGAATACCCGAGTAACCCGAGGCTTTCATTTTTTGCAGAAATGAGTGGAATGGACAGACACAAGAGTGCACGATGTTTTGAAAGTGTATGTATGTTAATTATATCATGAATCTTATGGATGACTTCAATTATGTCTTCCCCTAAGGTAGGGGGGCCTCCACATGGAGGCTGCCCAGGGCCTCCACACGTCTAAATCCGGCTCTGCGCTGAAGCCTGCACCAATCCTGACCTTTAAGGGTTAAATTTAAACCAGTTTAAGAAAGAGAACCTGATCAGTAAGCAGCATCTTGGAACAAACTGGCAATCTTCTCATTGCCGGTTATGTGTTAAATAAAAACTGTAAAAGTATAAATATTTTCCGATGAGAGAGGAGACGATGTGGTGGTCGCGTGGCCTCGCTGGTGGTAGAGATCTCTTCTCTGCCATCCTCCAAGAAGGTGGTTCTGCTACCGGCATCTGTTGTCACGTTTTTAGGGGGCCTGCTGGCCCCTTGTGGAGCTTGTAGGCCTCGGGGTTCGGATCCAAAACCTACAAAAGAGCTTGCTCTTAACGCCTGCGCGTTCCTGGTTGAACCCGGGCGCCTGTCTTATTCTACTCACGCTTTCGTTTATATTCCACCCTTTCCCTACTTCTTTCCCATCTCTTCGTCTGTTCAAGTTTCTCTTATTCACTGTTATGGAAAAAATAGGTCCTGCTCCAACTAGAGTAGCCTAAACCCAGCGTAGGCTACGTTGAAGATGGAAGACCTAGGCTAAAGATGAACCAGCCTAGCTATGTTTCCATAAACAGGACTTCCATACTTTATTGTTAAACAATTACAGCTGAAATGTCAGCTTATTTAACCTAAATTTAATAATCGAAGGGAAATTTATGAACTTCTTACCTTGAAATGATATATAAATTTAATTTTTTGACACCAATAATGAACTTTTTTATTCCGGCTTCTTTGTCTCTAGCCCCTCCTTGTTGTTCTCCTCTGTCTCTCCTTCTTTGTTCTTATTGCGATCTTTTCTTCTTCTTCCCAAAACCATGTTGCCATTTCTAGCTATGGGATCTTTTTTCTTTTCATCCCATATTTGTTTCTTCGTTGGTGTGGCTCTAATTTTTCTCAGCAAGAGTTCAAGTTCTCCTGATTTACTTTTATTGTTATTAATTTTGAATGTCAATGTGGCTTATCCAAGATTAGGTGGGTCTTCCATTTCGGTACTCCCAAATTTTCCACACTATCCTCTTTCTTGGTCACACCGACTACAACTAATATTTTTCTTAATAGTGAATGGCGTACGGTATAAGCCATCTATTCTTCAATATCTTTGATCGAACGTCTATTATAAAAATAAAAAAACTAACCTTGGCCTTGTTATTTGTGAGAAATTAGCTTCGGCAGGTGCCTAAGTTTACGTAGGCTCAGGTTTGATGAGCTCTATAATTGGAAGGAATTGACGTAGAAATTCATAATTAGTATCAATCGGCAGAAATTTAATAAAGAAAGAAATCTTTCCTGAGACTTAGGATAAGAAATTAGTAGTTTAGCTTGAAAACGGCAAAAATTACTGATTTTTAAAACGCCGGGACCATCGTAGAGTCGAGACTTCGTTGATACACGCTACTCAAGTAATTATTATTTTTTTAAATGATATATTTGGGATCATAAGTTAAGGCTTTTAATTGATATAAATAAATAAATAAATAAATAAATATTTATTTATTTATATGTTTATTTATTTATTTATATTTATTTATATTTATTTATTTATTTATTTATTTATTTATATTTATTTATTTATTTATATTTATTTATTTGGATAATTATTTATTTATTTATTTATTTATTTATTTGGATAATTATGTCGCAAATGACATGGCCTGAAGTTGAAATAAAAAATACATTTTTCTAGTGTATTTTGGTGTGCTCTGTTCAAATAAACCTTCATTTCTTGTGCAAATGAACAGAAATATGTGTTTGGGCCATGCAATGACACCTGTATTTCTGTTCCTTTGCACAAGAAATGAAGGTCATATTCGAACAAAGCACACCAAAATACACTAACGAAAATATCACGACTTAACCTAACCAATCATGAAGGGCGTACAGTTGACCTAACCGGGCATTCAATTAACCCAACCAGGCATTCAGTTGACCTAACCGGGCATTCAGTAGACCTAAGCGGGCATTCAATTAACCTAACTGGGCATTCAATTAACCTAACAGGTTAATATTGATTATTTCACCTAAATATCTTCTGATCTTTTCGTATTAGGCACTCACTGTCACATTTCGGGCAAGTTAAGGATGAGAGAATAACAGTGTAATTGATAAAAACACCCATTGCTTTGTCTTTATCTAGGGCACATGACGAATCAAGTTCTCAAAGTCGAAACCACACGAACAGCACGTCATAATTCTGTCACAAACACCACCAAACTGAATCCAATTAGAGAAAAAAATAGCCAGAACAGAAACCAACAAACTAATTAAGTCGCAGAGTAGCGAAAAAATAGCCCAAAATTATACTTGTTGGACCAAAAATGAGTGTATTTATATATATATTATTAGTATCATAATTTTCACCATTAATATGCATTTGCACAAAAAATGAGTGACAAATTTAAATAAAGTGACTAAAACTACCTCATAAAAAGTTTTTTTGATTTACAGGTCCAGCCCATGTCATTTAAAACATATTAACGTATATTTGAAACCGAAAGTAACTCGTTAATTATTAGGAAAGTAATTGTAAAACCTCAAAAATACACAAAATTCCATATTTCTCCACTCGTGTTGCTGGTCCGCGGTTCGAGAGTGATGACGTTTTAGTCTGGAGACGTGTAATAGGCCCGTGCCAACAAATTTCATTTTAAAATAAATTTATATTCTAGGCCTATGTGATATTTCTATCACATGTCTCGCAATTCACTTTGGTTATCTATAATAAGAAATAAATAGTATAGGATCAGAAAATGATGTAAGCTAGATTCTATTTCAAAAATATTGAACACCCACATGCATTTTGTCGCACTCTCTCCACATTGTGCAAGCAATTAATCGTTTGCAGCCTGAGGTTCCGCATGGAAAGGTTACATAAGTCAGGTCTTACGTAAGCCGAATTTGAAGTCTCCTATGGGCTTCAGCTTCCCGAAAATATGCCGACCGTATCCATAAATCGAGATTTATTATATCAAGAACTAGGAAGAAATTACAGTAAGTAGGTTTTCGCATATACATACACATTACAATATAATGCTGTAGTCTATGCATTAGCCTAACAACTCTAGGTACAGTACATTAGAAAACGTAACTGCTAAAGGACTTGTTGATAGTCATTGGAGTTGAGAATTATTTCTATACCTATTTCTATTATTTCTATATGAGTGTTTCTGGGTGGCCAGTTTACCCATTTTGGCAGAATGTCATAAGGCATAAACCAAGATCTTTATTTCCATTTGAAAATTTGACAAATTAGCTTGAGAGCTTTGTGGAAAAATTAATAATTTCTATAGAATTGTCAGTATTTTTGCGTACAGTTTAGTAAATTCCCACTTGTTCTAGTGAGGTTAAATCTAAACTTAGTATTGGTGATGGGGATGTAGGTCCAAGTAAAATTAGGCCTAATGAATGACATAGTCATAGGTGAAACAAAGCATAGAATTAGAGTGAGTAAAGATGATGTAGTAGCAACTAATAATAGGTTTAAAGTTACATTACATTTGAAAAATGTGAAGTCACTCAGCCCTGTTTAGATCCTCCAAGTTATAATTGATCTGGTTTTATTTTACAATCAAATTTGGAAAAAAAAAAAAATCAATTTCAAGCCAGTTAATTAACCTTAAACTACAGTGGACCCCCGATTTGAGTATGTAATCTGTTCCAGCATGGCGTACTCAATTCGAAATGTACTCAAATCGAACTTAATAACCTATGGGAATTAATTAATTCGTTCCAAAACCCAAAAATTTCACCCCACCCCTACTTTTTCTATAGAAATTGGCCTACGAAATTTAGTAATTGTATTAAAAATAGACAGAATAGAATACAAAATACCTACATACCGTACAATATAGACAAAATAGAATAATCTTGTAGGAGTCTTGCTTGATGTGCTGGAAGTTCCAGATGAGGAATGGAGGGGAGGAATTATTGCTTGGAGGGAGAGTCTCCTTCCATGATGATGTCTGGTAACTCATCAGGGCTAGTACACTACAGTACACTGTCACTATGCCACAATATAAAATACAGTATCAAAGTCACTGCATGTACGAATCACCAAATTTATGCTATATTTTCACTATTTTATGCTGTAATCAACAGAAACTAACATAAATAAACACTAAGTACAAAGTCAGAAAACAAAATGTACGAAATTCTAACAGAAATCCTTAAGAACACCTGTACTATTCAAAACATTAGACCCCGAATATTCCTGCAACGAACGCTCTAGACAAACTGAAACGTGTTCGGTGTCGCTGGCTGGCGTACTCAAATCGAGTTTTCTACTCAAGTCGAGTCAATAGGAGCCTATGGACGAGCATACTCAAATCGAAAATACTCAAATTGATGCGTACTCAAATCGGGGGTCCACTGTACTTACTGAGCTTCTGAGGTAGCCTACATAACGAGCTAAAATATCACTAGCTATACATTATTGACACAATTTACCAATTCTCTTCCATTCGTGAAAGCATTCAGTATTTTTTTAAAACTAATTAAGGAGCTACTATTTACCACACATGGCAAATCATTCCAAAACTCTACTACAGATCTACAGAAGCTAAGGCTAACAAAGACCTTAAGATCCACTCTAAGGTTAGCCTGAGAGAAAGGAAAGTAAGGGGTTAAAAGAAGAGAATAAGGGTTAAGTAAGTAGCAAAACCTATCACTTGTGGGTTAAAATTCATTCAGAAAGAGAGCATCACCATTCGCCAGCCACTGCTGACAAGTTGGAAAAATAGTCTTAGAGAATACTTCCAGCTGTTGCAGACCAGTCCTCCACTCCATAGGGAGGTAGAGGATGCAGCCCACTCTGCCAGAAAGGGGTGAAAGATGGAAAGAAGTAAAATAAGAATGCATTATAAACCATGCAACACATTCTTAACTCAAAACAACACATACCTCCAGCGGTTGCAGACTGGTCCTCTACTCCATAGGGAAGTAGAGGATGGAGCCCACTCTGCCAGAAAGGGGTGGAAGCTGAAAAGTAGTAAAATAAGAACGCATTACAAACCATGCAACACATTCTTAACTCAAACACTATCATACCATGCAAACTACAGACATGCAATGAAGAGAGTTACAGACATGCAAATAAGGAGAGAGAGAGAGAGAGTTACAAGGAGTTACAAGGAAAAGAAGTACCTCAAAAGGTCTTGTGGCCCATACCGAGGAGGTACCAATGGCAATGGGTGCCAGGGAAATTTTCTATACACTCAAATAGTGTGCAAGATTTGGTCTAACCTTTTCTTGAACTGATCCACAGAGGAACTGTTCACAACTTCTGAAGGTAACCTGTTCCATGTGTCACAGATCTTATACGTATAAAGTAATTCCCACACACACTAGTCCTAAACCATTTCAAATCCAACTTCCAACCATTGTTGCGAGTTGGGTTATCATTTAAACTAAACATGCTTCTAAAATTGACATTGTTGAACCCGCGTAAGAGCTTGAAAACTTCGATCAGTTGGCCGCACAGCCTCCGAATTTCCAGCGAAAACAAGTTCAGAGCACGTAACCATCGATTGTAGCCTAGCCCATATGCCTAACGGAAGGGATTAACTTTGTGGCCCTTGCCTGCACTCACTCCAGCCTCTCAATATCTTTCCTGAGGGTGGGTGACCAGAACTGCACTGCATACTCCAGGTGCGGCCGAACCAAGGAATTGTACAGAGAGAGCACAGTCTCCTTGTTCCGAAACTGAAATTGCCTCCTGATATAACCCAACAGCTTCTGGGCTTTCTTTTCCACCTCTATGCACTGTTTCGTAAACTTAAGGTCGCTGCTAATTAGCACACCCAAGTCCTTTTCCAAATCAGTTGCCTCGATATTACTCCCCAACATCGAGTAGTCTGACTTGGGATTGGCATAGCCAATGTGCATCACTTTGCATTTACCCAAGTTAAATGGCATTTGCCATTTTTTTGAACCACTCTCCTATCCTACCTAGGTTCGCATGCAGTTGCTCGATTGCTTCGGACGTCCCAACATTGGCCCCAAGCTTGCTGTCATCAGCGAATTTGGCGATCCGACTGATGATGCCACCATCTATATCATTTATGTAAATGATAAACAACAGTAGCCCCAAAACGGAACCCTGAGGAACCCCACTAGTGACTGAGGTCCAACCCAAACTGGCCCCTTTAATTACAACCCTCTGCCGCCTATTCTTCAGCCAGTTTTCAATCCACCTACCTACTTCCCCACTGATACCCAGCGTGTGCACTTTTGCCATTAGCTGGTGGTGAGGTACCTTATCAAAGGCTTTCTGAAAGTCGAGATAAAGTATATCAATCACTGTACTCTTATCATACTCACCCAACATGATGTGGAAAAACTTGAGCAAGTTGGTGAGACACGACCTATGCCGTCTAAACTCATGTTGGGAGTCCACAAGCCGCTTGTAGGAATCCAAATGGTCAACGATCCTATCAGCTATTATCCCCTCTAATAATTTACCTACAACTGAAGTGAGACTAATGGGATGATAGTTCCCTGGACTTTTGTGATCCCCTTTCTTAAAGATAGGAGTCACGTTGGCCATGACTCCAGATTCCTGGGATCTTGGGAGCATTGCTCCAGTAAATTTGACCATGAGAAAAAGTAAATTTGGGTTTGGGTTTTGTTCATCCGCTAGACGTTATGCAATTTTTTTGCGTATACGTTCTTGTACAAACCAATTTTTTTAAATTACAAATTTAGTTATTTTAAGTTTAGTTGGTAATTCCATATTTAACAATTATTTTTATTTTTTGTTAAGCTTCAATGTTTTGATAATTAAAATTTTATTAAAACGTATATTTTTTTAATATAAAATTATCAGGATTGGACTATGTTCCATTGATCTCGGCCAGGTTTGATAAATTGGCCAGATAATTACTTGTGCAGTTTTAAGTAATCCACCATGACTAGAATTGAAAAGTTTAGTTAAGTTTAAACTTACTTTTACTTACTTTAACTTACCTACTTTTACTTACTCTTCCTTACTTTTACTAAGTTTAAAGCACTTACTTTTACTTACTTTCATTGTACTATATTTACTTACTTTTACTCACTTTTACCATACTATATTTACTAACTTTTACTTATTTTGTATTTTTTCAGGTAGTCAATAATCAATAATGGATCCTAATATTGATGAAGTTGGAGAGAAAAGTGAGGGTGTTAAAAGGGGTTACTGTTGTGGTCAATGCAAGAACAAATATTCAAAGAAGCAAAACTGGGAGGAACATTTTAATTCCAAAAAAAATATTTGTTACAATACAAGAGGTCCCAGAGTTTGGGCCCACAGCTTAGATATTGCAGTAAAGAAATACCAGGATGAAGTGCAGCAAAGAGATACGGCAAAGCAGTCATTTAGTTTGTTCACAAAATGTGCTAGTGCTAGACTTCAGAAAAATGAACCAACTTCATCAACTGCTAATCTAGAAAATGAAACTTTTTCACTAGATGTTTCACAGACTGAAGAAAGTGCTTCTCCTCCACCTAAGAAACAAAAGGTAAGTGAGGAATCTGCGCATCAGACTAACAAAACTGCTTTAGAGGAATTTGAAAATTCCCAAATCCAGAAGACATTGAATGCAATTTTGCGCCTAACAAAAGAAACTCACCAAGCTGTTGTGGTTAATAAAGAGAAGAGTCAAAATATGCCTTCAAGTTCAAGTGTTGCATCCAAATCTAATAAAGCAAAAAGCAACAAATTTGACATTTCCATAGCCCATTTAAGCAAGTGTAAATCAATACAAGAAATCCTGAACAATGATTTGATCAAATCTACATTCAAATTGGTGGAAAAGAAGGATCTAGGGCATGCTGTTTATGAAGTGATGAAAACATCTTCTCGGAACACTACTAAACGCATAGAAGACTTATGTGGCAACATCTTATACTACATAATGAAAACAAACACTGCATGGGCTCTATATCCAGTACTTCTAGCTGTATTACATAGGTCAGGTTGTGAGGTTGGAAATTTGAATCATAGCACACATGCGTGCGAGACAATTTGTGAGCTATTAGATAATCAACTTAAAGAACAAACTGTAAAGTGGTTCTTAGAACAAACTTCAGTAACAATAACAGCTGACATTGGAACAATTTTGGGATTAAGCATGCTAGTTGTATTAGTTATGAGTGAAGAAGATAAGACTGTAAAACTTGCTGGGATAAATTTAGTACGCAGCAAATCAGGAGTTTATTTGGTCAATGAAATTTTTGATGTGTTGAAGTCTCCTAATCACTTGAAACTATCTGAAGAAGCAATTAAATCCAAGGTATCTGGAATGGTTGGAGATGGGGCTTTTTGTAAGGACAACGAGCCATTTAAAAACGAAATGAAAAAGTTGTTTGGAGAAAATTTCAAATTTCGATGGGACTTAATGCATCTTGTGAACAGAGCCCACGTTGATGCATTGAAGAAAATTTGTAAACTAAGTGAGCTTTTAGACTTTATTCAGAATCACTCTTCAAATCTGAGATCAGGCCTTGACTATACCAATATGGTTCTTGACAATATCATTGGTTTTAAGAGACCAAAACTCAAATCTGATACTCGCATGGTTAATTACGAATTTGATCAATTTGACAGATTTGTGGAAAATTGTTTTTTTTTATCATCCACAAGAGAAAGAAATTAGTGCCAAGTTCTATGTATTGATTTCCAATGTAACAAAGATTATGTTGCAAGTAGCTCAAAAAACCACAGTTAGTGCAGAATTTGTAGAAAATATATTTTATAAAGAAGGAGGGAAAACTGTTATGTTAAGAGTGATGGAAACAATTTCCAAATTAGCTAAATGGAGGAAATGCAAATGATGTAGTTTCTGAATTTAAGCACAATACCACAGGGCAGCAAAAGGAACTAACAGCTGAGGATTACATCCTAAATGAAGTTTACAAATACATCAAGAAACGTTCTGATTACTACCAGGTTGCTGAAGTTGCTAGACCATCCAGAACCAGATCTGAAAGTAGTTTTACAAAAGACTCAGTGATAAATTGGCTGACAGAATATATAGAACAGCTGTGGAAAGGAATCACAGAGATATTAAAGCATTTTGATAAAGATGGATCAACTGCCTGGAGTGAAGCACCAGCTGAAGGGACATTCTCCATTCTTGGTTACATTGTTGAACACAAAGGATCCATTAAGCCATCTCATTTGACTAAGCTGTGCAGAATTGTGAAGGAGGGTCCAGCTCCAGGCACTAGATCTGCTGTAATGATCACACAGAAAGCCATTGATCAGTGGCCAAGCATACATGGCGGTAAATTCACAACAAATGCCTACATGCAAGGTCTAACATCATCCACTGTTGCTGCTGCAATGAATAAATAAACTTAAGGTGAGTTATAAACTGTACATTATTGTATTATTATGTTTAGCTAAAACAATTTGTAATTGGTATGTTGTCAATTCAAGAGTTTACTATCATTAACCTATCTAGTGGTGTAAGAGGAAAAAAAGTAAATTCAAGAGCTGTGCTCCAGTAAATTTTTTCAAATCTGGCGTCATGACGTTGGCTTCCCTCCAGTCACCAGGCACCTGGCCTGTCTCCAATGATTTGTTGAAGACTGTAGCTAGGTGGGAAGCCATCTGGTCGCGCACCTCCCACAACACTGGGAAGAAACTGGTCTGGCCCAGGAGTAGTGATGTGAGTCGTTTTTTTTGTTTTTTTTGTCATTTTTTTGTTTAAAACGAAGATTGTTTTTTTTTTTTTTTTTTTTTGTTTTTTATTGTTTTAAACTTATTCCATATTTTTCTTCCTTTAATCTAATAAGTATATTAATATTACCTATAATTTACTATACTACCATGCTTATACGGTTATACCTAGTATATATAGTCATCTTTTAGAAAAACTGAATCACACAAAAAGTATATAATAGAAAGGAAAAACAAACCCTCATTTTTTATATGTATATATATTTTTTAACTAGAACATAAAACATTCTTCCTCGTTTCAAACAATATACATAATTGTGATTGGCAAGAGTACCAGTATATATATTGCAGATAGAAAAAAAAAATATTCACCTTTTATTGAACCTTTTTGTTAATCTAATGTTGTTTAACCTTCATTTCCATGGAAGAATCATCACTAGATTTGGTAGAGCATATATGCTAGTTTCAATATCACAGGTACTGGTATAATATACATAATAAAAAATACATAATACTGGTATAAAACAATATATATAATTGTGATTGGCAAGAATAATGTGAATATATCACGAAAGCGCTCGGACTTTGTGTTTCCTTTTCCTTGTGGTTGTTTGCTTATATATATATACGTATATACAGGGTGTCCCGTAAGTCTGGACCCATAGGGATTTATAATATATTTTTTTATTGTTATTATTATTTTATTATTATTATTATTTTATTATTATTTTTTATTATGATTTTTATTTGTGGGGCCACTTGAAAGCCAAAATGTACGAGGTCAAACCAGAACATTTTCCACCTTAAAGCACGCATTGTGGAGGCGTGTCAAGAAATTTCTGCGACTGTGATTCAGAAAGTGCTGTCGCAGTGGAGATTGCGTCTTCAACTATGTGTGCGACACAACGGCGGACACTTTGAACAGATTATGTAATAAATTTTTGGACTATTTTGTAATTTTATTATTTTTCCCTATGGGTCCAGACTTACGGGACACCCTGTATATATATATTCCAAATAGAAAAATAAAAAAAATAAAAATATTCATCTTTTTCTTTAACCTTTGTGTTAACCTAATGCTGTTTAACTTTCATTACCTGATTCTATTTCCATTGAAGAATCAATATGACGATTGATTAAAGCAAATAGTTTCAATATCACAGGTACTGGTATTTATTGCAGATTTGGATGTTGATGAAGCCAATGTAGCACCATGTTTTACTTCACTTTCTTGGAATTTTGCATTTTGGGATATAAATACTAGCTTTGCTGCTCTGTCTGTGCTTAATCGGTTTCTTTTGGCTGTATGGATATTACTGTATGTGCTAAATGATCTCGGAGGTAATGAAAGGGCGAAATAGAGGTGTATGAGTTTGTGTAGGTATATATGTATGTGAGCAGTGGTGGTTCCTCATATGGGCAATATGGGCAGCCGCACAGGGCGGCATTTGTGGAGGGGCGGCATGAGCGCCTGCAAAAAAAATAAAAATAAAAAAAATAAGAAATAAATAAATAAAGAAATAAATAAAAAATAAAATAAATAATAAAAGATCAATGACTTTGCATCAAGGAAGGTAAGAAGAGTCAGGCTTTAGATGGCAGTTGTGCTATGGTGCAATTTATTTTGTTTCTTGTTCAAAGTGTAGCATAATAATTACCCTCTCTTAAGTGTCTTATTCTATTTATGTGATAGAGCATTTGTACAATTTAGAAATTTGATTCTCTAGTTTATTTATGGCAGTTGTGCAATTTAATTTGTATTTTTCCTGTTCATAGTATCATAATTACATTCTCTTAAGTGAGTTATTCTATTTACGTGATGAAGGATTTGTAAAATTCAGAAATTTGAGTCTTTGTTTTGGTTCTGAAGTTCCAACAATTAGTCCAATAAAAAGTTATTTTGTGAAAGAGTTATGTCTGTCCTTTATTTTGGGGGGATTCGAATGTGTGTGTGTTGGCGAACAGGGGGGGGGGGCGCTGAAGGTGAGGTTCGCCCAGGCGTCATGTAAGCTAGGACCGCCACTGTATGTGAGTATGCATGCGTATGTATCTGGAATTCTGGATGTATGCGTGTGTATGGGGTATACAATAGATATAAATATGTGTATATAAGTATTTATGTATATATTGGTATATGGGTGTATGTGTATGTATATATATATATATATGGATGGTCTTGGGGGGGGGGGAATATGTCATCGTGGGTCTAAAGGATAGTTAAGTGGGAGATTCAAAATCCAAGGCATGGATGGGAGAGTCCTGGAAAGGTTGGACAATGGGCACTCAGCTCCCAGCCAGTGTTCTCGCAAGTTTAACGGATCTCAAGATACAAGACTTTCAGTGCAAGAAAGAGGCCAGTTTTTTCTGTAAATAGGCTGAAAAGGACATTCTATACTGGTACCATATGGCCTATTTTATTATTTATTTATTTATTTTTATAATATATATCATTGCAAAAGCATACCTTATAATTACATTTGCAATATCTATATTAATTATTAAAAAAAACAAAAAAAACAAAAAAATAAAAAAAATGACAAAAAATATGGACACAAAAAAAAAACGGTTTTTTAACATCACTACCTAGGAGCCTTAAACATGCTCAGTTTGTCTATTCTATCGGCAATGACTGTCGCAGTACATCGAACACTATCCAGGCCAGCACCTTCATGCCTCACGCCTGGCTCAGGGATAATGCGGGTGTCCTCCCTGGTGAACACTCCCACAAAGTACTCATTAAGAGAGAGAGAGAGAATAACAAAAAGTGGGTTAGTTTACGCTGCAAGCTACATCTAACCTTGATGATTGGTTAGGTTAAGTTGTGATATTTTCATTAGTTTAATCGAAAATGACAAGAGCAAAAATACATAATAAACAGTTTGGTAGTCCGGATAATACGTAAGTACCCAAATGTATAGTACCCATTTACAAAAAGGGTTAGTGAAAAGGAGGTGGAAAATTTAGGTCTGTTAATCTAACATCATTGGTCGGAAAAGTATTAGAAATAATTCTAAAAAATAGTATTGAAGAGTGTTGGGAGCTTGAAATAAAATTAAAATTATCCAAACATGGATTTAGATCAGGAAGGTCTTGTTTATCAAATCTTTTAAGACTTTCCAGAGTAGATGGTGGACATGATGTATATATATTATTTATTTGGATTTTAGTAAGGCATTTGACGTATGGTACTAAATAGAAAATGGCAACTAAATGTAAAGACTATACCTATTGCTGCTGTAACCCATTCAAAATGCACAAAAAAGTTATTGCGAGTGCTTTGAGATCACTCCCAAATCATGTTATTGAAAATAATGATCCTGTACATGGCTTCAGTCATTCATCAAAAGTTTGCACAAACTGTTTGAAGAAAATCAATAAAAATGATGAAACACAACAGTTATTCAGCAAGAAAGTAAGTTCAGGAAGTGATACTTGTACACCTGAACCTTCACCATAAAAATCTTCATTAAGTGCATGAATGTTCAAGAAGCATACTTTGAAAGAGAGCACCTAGACAAGACTCTTGAACAGGTTGATGTCAACCCAATAAAATTACGTAAGTATACATTCTGTAGTTTTATGATTGAGGGGTCGTGCGTCTTAAGGTACCTAAGTGCCACCACAGGCGAAAATGTGTTTTTGATGGATATCACTATTTTCACCCTTCCTCTATCGCGTGGTTTGGGTTATAATGACCTTATGACACTAGAAGTATGGTTGAAAACCTTATGAAGTGAACTACTTTTTTCACCTCTATCGCCAGCCAAAAGTTCACCCAAAGTTTGGCATAATAAGAAAATAAAAAAAATAAAAAAAAATATATATAAAATATGAAAATCTATTCCAAAAACTCATCAACATCTTCATTAGCATACTTAGAATTCTAATGTAGCCAAACATGAATGTTCTAGCTCAATTAATAACAGAGATACTATTGCCAGAATATTGCTAAACTTTGGAGGTGATTTCTGACGAATTTTAATTTTGGCGCTTAGGTACCTTAAGACGCGGGACCCCTCAATTATATATATATATATATATATATATTCTACTTTTATAGTTTTATAATTTTCAGTATATACCTAATGGTAGACTTTAAAATATCAAATTTTCAGATGGCCTGAGCAGTATCAGTAAATCAAAGATGGCATCTAAAAAATACCAGAGAGCTTCAACATCTCTAAAAAGGAAATTGGAAGACTCAGTGTCTGTGACAGTTGATGATGATGCTGGACCATCCAATAAACAAGATCTTAAAAAAAAATAGAGAAAGATATTGCAAGGTATGTAAGAAACTGTATGTAAATTAGATTAGCTACTTTAATACTGTACTCAGTCTCTTACCTGTAAGAGACCAAGTCAAACCACAAATGTAGCTAAATATGATATAAGGCAATTAAATTAATAGTACTTACTTATTAATATACTATAAGAATAACCTTTGAAACTTTTTGAATTTTATTCAATTCATAATATTAGGTCATCCCATAAGTAATGCAGCATTTTTAAATTTTTTATTTTTTTTATTTTTATCATTATTTTACGGATAGAAATCAAACAACTCTTTGAAGTTATTTATATTTAAATATAAATAACTTCAAAGAGTTTGATTTCTATCCGTAAAATAATGATAAAAATTAAAAAAAAAAAAAAATTTTAAAATGCCGCATTACTTATGGGATGACCTAATATTATGAATTGAATAAAATTCAAAAAGTTTCAAAGGTTATTCTTATAGTATATTAATAAGTAAGTAAGTACTATTAATTTAATTGCCTTATATCATATTTAGCTACATTTGTGGTTTGACTTGGTCTCTCACAGGTAAGAGACTGAGTACAGTTATTTATATTTAAATATAAATAACTTCAAAGAGTTGTTTGATTTCTATCCATAAAATAATGATAAAAATGGAAAAAAAAAAAAAATTAAAAAATGCAGCATTACTTATGGGATGACCTAATATTTAGTCAAAAAAATTGCAATGATTTATATTATGTATTTTTCTTCTTTCAAATGGGTATGAGATGCTGATGAATGATCTCAAAGAAGAATTCAACTTGACATCTTCCTATCAACAAAGACTTCAAATACTTACACCGTCTCCATTTACAGTTACTAAAACCCAACAGTTTTTCAGTGCCATTGGGTACACTGTTGACAAAGCCAGACATTTGAGAGCTTAATTTGGCATTCTTCCAGAAGTTTCCAAGTACAGACAGTCCCCAACTTACATAAGGGTTCTGTTCTGGAAGGCTTTACGTAAGTTGATTTTTCCATAAGTCAGAATTGACCCTTCCATAGGTAATCATTGAACACAAGATACAATACCTTTTTCATAAATTAAAAAACTAAATACAGTAGAGTAATCCCTTGTTTTACGTGGTTTTGTTAAACCCAGTTTTGCATATACAGTGGACCCCCGATTTGAGTACGCATCGATTTGAGTATTTTTGATTTGAGTACGCTCGTCCATAGGCTCCTATTGACTCGATTTGAGTACGCCAGCCGGCGATGCCGAATGCGTTTCAGTTTGTCTAGAGCATTCGTTGCAGAAACATTCGGGGTCTAATGTTTTGAATAGTACAGGTGTTCTTAGGGATTTCTGTTAGAATTTCATACATTTTGTTTTCTGACTTTGTACTTAGTGTTTATTTATGTTAGTTTCTGTTGATTACAGCATAAATTTGGTGATTCGTACATGCAGTGACTTTGATACTGTATTTTATATTGTGGCATAGTGACATAGTGTACTGTTATAGTGATGGCCAATTTCTATAGAAAAAGTAGGGGTGGGGTGAAATTTTTGGGTTTGGAACGAATTAATTAATTCCCATAGGTTATTAAGTTCGATTTGAGTACATTTCGAATTGAGTATGCCATGCTGGAACGGATTACGTACTCAAATCGGGGGTCCACTGTATGTGGGTAAGCTGTGCCATACCTAAAATGCTAAATTTGAACAGATAAATATTGCGTGCCAGTTCCATGTGTAGTACAATTACATACTGTGCAGCACACCTAGTGAGTAAAATTTTATTTTTTATTATATTATGTATTATTTATATATATATTATTTACTAACTGTATTTATAGCTTAATACTTGTTAATAAGGTTAAATCAGGCTATATATAGGCCCATGTAACTTGTAAACAGATGTATTGGGGTAAATTGAATGTAAATATATTGTATCTCGTATACACGGGTTGCACAAGCACGGAGCCCCGCGTAAAACAAGGGATTACTGTATAGTAACAATGAAAGCATAGGAAAGAAAGATAATTAAGTAGTTCAAAATACTGTACTGTCCTGCACTCTTATGATCACTGGGCGCTTTCCAGTCATTATTGCAACACAATTAAGGGTGATTTTACGAAAAAAGTTTGGAGATGATGCGGAGGGGATTTATGGGAGGATTTGCGTAAAGTTGAATTTGTGTAAGTTGAGGCTTACGTAACCCAGGGAGTGTCTGTACAGTAAAGGAAAAAAAAACTGACTGAAGAAACGATATCCAGAGTAAAGGCTTTCTATGATGATGATGAAGTAAGTCAGATATGTGCAGGGAAATCCGAGTGTTAGTATAAGAAATAAAGATGGTGAAAAGGAGTACGAACAAAAATGTCTCTTACTAGGTAATTTGAAAGAACTGTATGCAAAATATAAGGAAACTGATGATAGTGTTGGCTTTTCATCATTTGCAAATTTAAGACCTAAATGGTATGTTATTGCTGGGGGGAAGGGAACACACACTCAGTTTGTGTTTGTACCTATCACCAAAATCCTAAACTCATGATGTCAGTAATTGGCCAGAGAAGCCTTACATACCATACCCCTATGGAAAAAGTGTGTGTGATGTCAATAATTTTAACTATGTTGCATAGTGCTAGTGTGTCTGATAAAATGAGCAAACCAAACCAACCAACATAGATGTCTAAAATGTCCTGGTGGTATTGGTGTAGCAAACTTTTTGAATACCTTGTCAATATTGATAGAGATAAAGTACAATATGTTCAATGGACTACTACAGACCAGTCACTTTTGCAAAGCAATACAGCTACAGTAGAGGAATTTATTGAAATTCTTTCAGAAGCTATTTTCTCCCCTCACTCATAATCACTACATTGCAAAATGTCAGAGTCAACACACGAAGAATAAAACAGAATCTTCAAAGTAATGATGTGCTTGTACTAGGAGATTTTGCTGAAAACTATTCATTTATTACTCAAGATGCCCCTCAGAGTTTTCACTGGACAAATGATCAGGCAACACTCCACCCAATTGTAGTCTATCATAAGAAGGATGGGGAATTAAGCCACATTAGTTATTGCATTGTCAGTGACTGTCTTGAGCACTCAACTTCAGCAATATTTGATAAAAGATATAAAAGCTAGATTCCCCAATGTACAAAAAGTTATTTACTTTTTTGATGGATGCAGTGGACAATATAAGAATAGATTCAGTTTCATCAATCTCTGCTATCATGAATAGGATTTTGGTGTCAAAGCCAAGTGGAATTTCTTTGCTACAAGTCATTGTAAAAATGCGTGTGATGGTATTGGAAGAACAGTAAAAAGAGGTATAGCAAAGGTTAGTCTACAACGAACTGATGCTGGTCACATTCTGACACCAAGAGCTTTATATGATTTTAGTACTAAGCACTTCAAATCACTAACTTTTTTCTTTGTTACTAAGCAGGAGGTTGAATCAAATAAATTACGTGTCTAATAGGATTAATGAAGCTATATCAATCAAGGGCACAAAAGGCTTCCACAGAATTGTACCCAAGTCATGGAACCAGATAGAGGCTTATCAAACATCTGATTCAGAAAATCCTACTTTGTTTAGAATAAGTCAAGTTGAACAGAGTGAGAGCAGTCTGCTAGTAAACAAAGATACGGAGTATCATATTGGCCAATATGTTGCTTGTAAGTATATAGTAAAATCTGGCTTGGAATAATCAAAGATGGTTTAGAAGAATTTGCTTATTACCAAATTAGCTTTTTAACATCTTCAGGAGGCCCTAATAAATACCATTTTCCAGAGAAGGAAGATATTTTCTGGGTAAGACAAAGTGAAATAATTCAACCTATGTCCAATCCAAATATCCTGCATGGTATTAAAATTGCTTACTCTTTCCATCCAAAAGAGATCAAATTAGTGGAGCCATGAAAATTTTTAGTACAGTAGCTATATTATACTCACCCAGTTGATGCTTGTACTTCTGTTATTGTCATACAAGTTTAAGTGTGTATATATTCTTTCTAATACTTACTTAGTCACAGTTCACAGGCTTCAGTTGAGAAATTTGTTAATTATTATGTTATGTTATATTATATTATGTTTAATGAGTTTATTGAACCTGTGTGCTGTACTCTGTATACATTTTAGAACAAAAATAAAATGCAGTTGCTAATAATTCAATTGTTTCATTCTTGAAACAAATTTACAATTAAATAAGTACTGGTAGTTACATATAAGGCAGCATACTTTTTAGGAAAAAAATTAAATTAAATGCGGGTGACAAATCATTATGAAAATGAAAATATAATTTTTTTCAGTGAAGTTATCACTATTCAAATTTCAAAACACAGTCTACACCTAAATATACAGCAATTTCTTAAATGCCACTTATACAGATAGAGTAGAGTTTGGGATTAATCTAATATGAAAATTAAAAAAAAATCCATTGAGGTGGGGGGCTAAAATAATACAAATTTAATAATACAAATTGTCACAACTTTCTTACTCCTAAACTAAGCTGCTGTCCATGTCTATACTCATTTAATATTTGATAAATTACCTTTCAAATGCAATTTGAATCATTCTTCTATTTCAATTAGGGGCTAAGATATGGTAATTTGGGGGTCCCTGAGAACCCCCCAAAGTTGGAAGGGCCATAACTTTTGAACCGTAAGTCCAATCAATCTGAAACTTGAAATTGTAGGTTTTTTGGTACAGGCAATGCTATACAACAAATTACTGTATATGAAAATTGGAATGAGTGTGGTGTAAAATTTCATTTTTTTTTTTTTGCATGATCTGTCCTGGAATTACCCATTAGCAGAATGAAATATGTGTTAAGTTGATTTTAGTTCATTATCATCATCTAAATAGTCTTTAGTAAAGATTTATTATTTATGCATATTCGCCACATAACAAGTGAAAGAAACCAAATTGTACCATATAAAAAAGTGAGTGGCAGTTTAATATTGGATGATGCATTAAATGTAATATGATAAAATAAACCTAAATGGCAAGAGGAGATACTACCACTTACTGTAAATAAATTCTTCAAAGAACCTCCAGACCTTGAACCAGTTAAGATTCAAATCATTAAAGTATAATGGGGCCTCAGAAACCATTAGAAACTTGATTTGATAGCCCTAAATGGTTTGATATATTGTTTGAAAGCTGAACTAGCCTAGCTGAAGCAAATTTGAGTAAACTAATTAGACACAAGCACACTCAAGATCAGGCACATCACCAGGTCTATAATCGTAGGGGGGCAACACATATATATATATATATATATATATATATATATATATATATATATATATACATATATACACAAAAACAGTTTTATTAGCTTTATTTATGGCTACACACAATTATTCAGAATAAATTAAACAACTGCTAGTGGTAGCTTTCACTCAAAAACTTCCTTAATTTCATTTACTTCATTTACTAGCATCAGAACCCTTTTCTACTTGTACTGATACAGTGGGCTTCATAACTCACCTATTTTAGATGATACAAATGAAAAAGCACAGGACAATGGCAGGAGTTTAAATTTCAAACTCACTACTCAGAACATTGAGCATATGTACAATAACTGTCGATACTGCCATGAGGTTGCAGCACCAATGTGGTGCCAGATTCAAAATAATGTTTATGCCAACTTCTTGTGAGACCGTATTTTTCCCTCAATGTTAGTTACAAGTGTAGATCGATATTCAAGGAGAGAGAGAAAGAGAGAATGTAAGTAAATTTGAATTAGACAAATTGTAAACCACAACCATAAACCATTCAGCTTTAGTTTTGATGATAGTTATTTGACTTGGGGGTGCAGTGCCCCCCATTGCCCCTCTATGGTGATGGCCTGCTCAGGATTCATCAGAAAAGGCAAACTGACCAAGTTTCATTAGTCAAACTAGTTATGGTAGCCCATTGCTGCTTGCTATTTGCAGGAAACTTTAAAATTGACTAGAATGAAGGGAATAAATAAATGGCTAGAATTTGGTTGCTGCTGAATAAGAAATTTGACTATTTCAATAACCAGGCTACATTCAAAGTAGTCAATAAAATAATATACCAAAATTGGAAGTTCTCTTATGAGCTGACTGACTAAAATTTTGCAAATATTTGAATAAATAAGTGATTACTGAATAACTTGATAAACTAAAATTTCAAAAGGAAGAAATAATAAGAACTCGGGTAAATGATTAAGTAAACCATATATATAGGCCTATAGGTAAAAGAGTGAAAATATGTATTATTACAATAGACCAGTAGAATGCAAACCATGGAAGTATAAATATGTTAATGTGTTAAATATAATTGCCTTTAAAATTCTGTGCTTCAGTCTTAATAGTGATAATTTCAAGTTTGCAAATGATTTTGAAAATAGATCAGTCATTGTTATTCCAGTAACTACTAACCATGTAAACTTTACATCCTACATCAGAGGGAGTACCAGGACTGAATGACAGTCCCTGTCATTTTGTAATGCTTTAGTAAAACTGTGAAGAGGGAAGACATTTAAAATCCATGATAGTTAATGACAAAAAAGATCTTAGTCATTTCCAGTTTGAAACTTGGTTGGAAGGCTTTAATATACATGTTATAGTATCGGGCAAATAATGTAGGTTGTACATAAAATTATTTTTATAGACTTCATGTTTATTTTTAATTTTGCAGCTGATGAACAATTTGATGAATTGTGTTTCCAGTTTGGACTTGAAGTTGATGATATTGTCGATGATCCAGAAAAAGGAATCACACTGAAAATTGAGGTGGGAGCTAATAGGTATGACCTGTTATGTCTGGAAGGAATAGCCTGTGCCCTTAACATCTTTCTTGGGAGGTCAGAAATCCCAGATTACAAAGTTACCCCTCCAAAGTTTCCAGATGAATATCGCCTGATAGTTAAGCCCAACACTGCTAAGGTATTGTGGCGTATTCTTGTATTGTTTATTTTAATTAGACAAATTTTACTTAATGGTTTTGAATTGGCAAGTTATTAACCCATTAGTACCCAGGTCTTTCCTGAGACTGAATAAAATCATTTGATGTCAGCCAGAACAAAATCAGTAAAGTGACACTGGGCACTAATGGGTTAATATAAATTAATTTATTTAAACTTCTTTACACAGTTTTCATTACAGTTTTGTTATTTTATTATATTTTCAAATATTTGTAAAGTACTCTTACAAAGTGTTCACATAAGTGGATACTGGGCATTTTGGGACCTGTATGATAGTTCCAGTGAGAAAAAAAATATTGCGCTGTATTGTCTCAATGGTGCACAATTTGCCCATATATGTGAACAAGAGGTAGGTACTTGTTGGTATAATAAAGTCAACCAATCAAATGTAAGATATTAATATGTAATGATTTGACAGGCATAAAATTGTCCACTAATGTGGACCAAAGGAATTAAAGGGTTAAAATCTAATTTCTCTGCTTAAATAAGAAAAAAGGCAATAAATTGTGAAACTAGTCACTAGGGGGACCTGAACCCACATCACATGGTTTGAGACTGGTTTGAATCCCACCAGCTCATAGTTTCCCACTTTACTGCATGCTTACTGTATTTAGAAATGCATTTACAGTACAGTATAAAACTTGTGTGTGTGGCTTTAATCCTATTTGCAATGACTGAGATATGGCCACAAGAAAGTAGTAGGGTTTCATTTAAATGCGACTTCTCTTCATAGATATTTAACATAATTTCATGCACTTAAAAGTAATAGTGAAATTTAGAACGATATTGGTTCTTGTTCTTTATTTTCACATACACATATAGTGATTGAATAATATCCTATTGGCTGTTTGAAGTGCTTTCTATTTAGTCCCTATTAGGGTTTAAAAAAGGTAACACCCATGTCCTTTATCCTCCAAAGAAGTGAGGGTAGGGGCTTGAGCCTGAGTTACCGTAACCCTTGTCACTTGAAATGGGGTGGCATTACAGGTTAGTGTTATAGCTAAACTAGCAGACTTCGGATGGTAGAAAATGTTGTTAACTGATGATAAGCTGCAAGGCCCCATCATAATAATACAATAGGTAGCATGTATGATATCCAATTAAAATAATATGACAGTTTTTCTGTCATAGTTTGGAGCAAGTTTTATGGCATGTTTTATGTTTTTTTTCAGGTCCGTCCCTATGTTGTAGGAGCTGTGCTTAGGAACATAACATTCACTCAGAATGTATACAACTCATTCATTGATTTGCAAGATAAATTACACCAGAATTTAGCAAGAAAAAGAACTTTAGTAGCAATTGGTAATAATATGTACAGAAAATTGTTAAATGAAGAAGTTTCTGTTTGATTCTGGTAGGGTTAAAGTGACTAAAAGCAGTAATGATTGTTGACTATATATAAAACTTAGAATCATATACTGTATGTATTTTACTATGTGAGTGAAAGCTTTGTTTTGAAAGAGCATACTTCTTGTAGGCTGTAATGTTTACAGTATTTGGCAGTATAACCTTAAGCTGTATTTTGGGAGTCTTGGTCTTTTCACTAATAATCTGGAGGCTGTTGACTTTTTCAATTTAAATTTGAGAGGATCTTTTTTATGCAGGAAGGAGAGGCCCTTGAGGGCATATGACCACAAAAATGCCCTCCATAGAGGAAGAAGAGAGCCAAAATGAAGGTTGAGAGTTTTTGAGATGCCTGGACACTCTGCGTTTGAAAGATTGAAGGTCATAGACGGGGGGCAAGATGGATTGGGAAGATTGTCCCAGAATTAACTGGTTAAGTAGATGAAAGATTGAAAATACTGATTTGAAGCAATACCTTTTCCAATCATTGGTAGTTTGGTTACGGATGTTTTTTTCTAAAGTAACCTTTAAAAGGAGTTAATCATAATACCTAAAGACACTTACTTGATCACCACCACCACCACCACCATAGAACTTTAAATTTAAGACAGTGTTAAAGTTGATTTTTTTTGAAAAGTTTTAACTCGTCATTTCATTAAGTAAGTATGGGATTTATTTTGTTTTAGGAACTCATGATTTAGATACGGTACATGGTCCATTTACCTATGATGCGCAGACACCCAAGAAAATCAACTTTGTGCCATTGAATAGAACTGAAATGGTTAAGGCTAATCACTTACTTGAACAATTGTCTCAAGACTCGCACTTGAAAGAATATGTTTCAATCATTAAGGTATGTTTCGTTAGAATTGTATTCAATCTTAGAGCGATAAATTTGTAAGTTGACTTATTAAAATGGAGTTTTAATTCGTAAAATTTTTAAATTTTTAAATGGGGCAAAGTGCTCATAAATATATTGACAGTTATACAAGTAAGAGAATTTAAGAATCTGCGGAGTACTTGTAGTTTGGGTGGATTTCCCTCGACTCGCTCAATCAACTCTGGTGTTCCTCAAGGATCCATTCTAGCACTAACATTATTCCTTTACCGTATTAACGACCTCCTCTTTGCTTCAGAAAATTTTATTCATTATTATACTGATAGTTCAACACAGCATAGTTTCTATACTCTCGAACCACAGTATACAGTACAGCAGTGGTCGGGGAACTGGGGTAAATTTAAAACTTTTGGGGGTAATGCATGCGGTATGAGAGACACTTTGTGCTGATATTTTTTTTATATATTTTTATTTTATTTTGTTACATAAATGTGGCGTTATTCTAAATTTTAGAATATTACGAATTTACGTCCTGATTACGTCCTCAAATATATTTTGGGGTAATACCCAAAAAAGTTCGCCGACCACTGCAGTACTGTACTATACTATCCTTGTCAAGATAGGTTATCACCCATTCACTATGGTCAGAATATGCTGAATTTGTAAACATCGTCATACGATCCTTTTAAAACGATGAACGATAGAATTATTAAAAATAAACTTTCATCCTTGTATATATGATGAGATATTTCATTCTTCTCGGTTTCGTCTAAATATTTGAGTGACAGATGTTCAGAGGAGCTTCAATCCATAATACAACATACTTGTATCTTTTATAACAAGCACAGGAACCATCTGGGAGTGTTTGTGCCTTTATTGCACAAACACCACATCAGAAACTGCTTTTGAGCTGCTGTCTGAAACTCGCTTCCAGAGAGTATCTTTACAGTGGATTTGAATCTTTCAGGATTTAAAATTAATGTACGTAAAACACTTTTTTTTTTTTTTGTTTCCCCCTCTTTTTGACGGACACCAAGGTGAGTAGATAATATAGGCCCTTTAGGCCAGTCTATCTTTTCCTTAATGTATAAAAACAAAAAAAATTTAAATAACTTTTTTTTTACTTTCAGGACAAACCATTTTATCCAGTGATCAGAGATCGCAACGGAATTGTCCTTTCTCTTCCACCGATCATCAATGGAAATCATTCCAAAATTACACTTAAAACAAAAAATGTTTTCATAGAGTGTACAGCCACTGACAAATTCAAAGCTCAGATTGTTCTTGATACTGTTGTGTGTATGTTTTCAAAGTACTGTGAAGAGCCTTTCACAGTAGAACCTGTAGAGGTACGTTTTGCACAATTTGATTGTTATATAGAGTACAGTATATGTAGAATCAGGATAACTTAAACACACACCACTTTAATAATACTGTATTTTTTGCTATAGAATGTGTGTGTAACATATATATATATATATATATATATATATATATATTATATATATATATATATTATATATATATATATATATATATATATCCCCCTCCCCGCGGGCGGTCTTTCTGGGGTGGATCGCCCGCGGGCTCCTGCCTCCATGTGGCGAGGGGGGTCAGCCGCGGCTGGGGGCCCTGCCGGGTCCCCGCCCGGTTGCGAAGTGGACTTTTAGCATACCCTGCTATCCTACAGCCCCCTCTTTCCTGTCTTCCCCTCTTTACCCTCTTCCTTGCCCCCTCTGTTTTTTCTGCTTTCTCTGTTCACTTCGCGCGCCCCGTGGGCTGCCGGCTGTCGCTGGGGGTCTCGCCCCCATGGCCGGGGCCGGACTAAGTTGGCTGGTAGGGTGCCCAGGCCTGGGACCCTGGGGGGCCTTGGTCTTTGCTGCCGGCGGGGGAGAACTCTCGACGCTGCAAGGGCCCCTTTTGAAACGGGGGTACCTGCATGGGACGAGGCACCCACCCCCCCGGCGTGCGCTTGGTCCCCTTGGGCCCCGGGTAATCGGTTCCCCGCGGCCCCGGGCGCGAAACTACAATAAAAATTTTCTATGGAAACACTTACAACTCTAATGGACCTCGTTGACGACCCGGCTTGTGCATCTGACCTCCCTCTGACTACCTCTTTGGACCGTGGGTCTGGTAAGGGCAGTCGGCAGCCCTCGCCCACCCCGTCTGCTCTTCTTGCCGACGCCTCCTCTCCCTCTCTTCCCCAGGCTCGTGGCGCCGCTGCCCGACCCCCGCCAGTAGCGGATGGACCTGCAGTGGACCCCCCGACCCCTGGATCCCCCCATATTCCACGTCCCGATAGGGACCCACCTGCTTTTTCGCCCTCAGGTGGGAGGCCCGCGGCCCCGGTCGCCTCCCACTCCGGTCAGGCCTCATCGCCCCCGGCCCCCTCGGCCCCTGGGGGACGTGGGACCCGACGTCGCCGTCCGCCTTTCTCGTCTTCTCGCCCCCTCGAAGTTCCGGTGGTGTTTGGCCAGACGGCTTCACTCGGCCTTAGGACGATGGACAAGTTCCTCGTCCTCCGCCCCTCCTCCTCCAAGCCCCTCCCACTAACCACGAACGTCTCTTTCGAGCGATCCATGGGAAGACGGGGACGGCGCGTTTTGACCTTCGGCCTCAGAGGGATGGCTCCATTTTGATAAGGTCGCGTTCCTCTGCCGAAACCTCCTCTCTGCTCGCTATCCCCGATGTCCTGGGCTGCGGGATTACGGTGACTCCCCACCCCCGCCTCAATCAGTGCCAGGGCACATTTACGCTGCTCGTCTTCTACCCATCCCGGTGGAAGACCTCCAGATTGACCTCGCCTCCCAGGGTGTTGTGAGGGTGTACCGCTTTCCCGACAGATCGCGGTCCCCAACTGCCCCTTCTCCTCGCCTGCTCCTCACTTTCGACTCACTGGTGCCCCCCGTTTCGGTATTCTGGGGCTTTGGTGAGAGACGAGCGTGCGAATTCTCAGTACGACCATACGTGCCAGATCCTACGCGCTGTTTTCAGTGTAATAGGTTTGGCCACGTGAGCAGCTCCTGCCGTCAGCCGGCCCCGTTGTGTGTCCGCTGCGGCGGCCCTCCTCACCCTTTGCCCTGTACTGCTCCGCCTTCCTGCACCAACTGCCATGGACCACACCCTGCTTCATCCCGCTCTTGCCCGTCCTTCCTCTTTGAAAGGGAGGTTCGGGCCCTCTGTTCATCAGAGTTTCTCAGCGCTCGGGAGGCGCGGAGCGGTTGCGTGGCGGCGAGGCCCGGCGTGGTGCCTCGTACGCCGAGGCTCTTCGTTCCCGGACCCGTCCTCACCGGCGGTTCCCAACGCGCCTCCACCCACCGTGTCCGCTACTCCCAGTCCATCCTCTGCCGCCCAGCGGACTCCTACCGCGGCTCCCCGTACCACCAGCGCGTCCCCACGTGCTCCCTCCGCGAACGCCGATGCTTCGTCGGCAACCCCCCCTGCCCCTTCTACGCCCTCTCCACCGGCGCCTTCGGCCACCCCCATTCCGGATCGTGACCCGCCGTCACCCACGCGGGCCGCACGACGGAGGGATAGGGGCCGCAAGCGCCGCGCCAGTGGTGACCCCGAAAGGTTCGACGCCATAAGCCTCGCATCACCTTCCTCTCCTAAACACAAACGCCCCCTTCGCCCTACCGCCCCGGTGTCCTCACCGTCCCCACTGCGCAACCGTTATGCACGCTCCCCCCTGGGGTCCCCGTCGGCCCTCGTGGTGGAGGCTGAGATACACCCCTCTCCGGCCCGGTCGATGGACCCACTGGAGGGGGAACTCGCCCGCCTGGTCGGCGTGGGTGGGACGTGCACGCCCCCGCGTTTGACCCGCCCCATCTCTCTCCTCGACCTGCCAATGCCTCTGGGTGAGGTATTATTTTCCACTCCCCCTCGTAGTCCTGCCTCCCCCGCACCTCCGGTGAAGGGAGGGGCATTCTGGATACCTCTCACATCCCCTTCTCTGCATCGCTCTCCCCCGGACGTCCGGGAGACTCCTCCTCTGGAGGACTTGCCGGCGTCTGGTTCCGCATCGCCCCCTCGTCGGGGGGACCCTCGCCTTCGCCCTCGTTCGGCGTCCCTCACTGAACTCCGGGGCTTTCCGATTCCCTCTTTAATCTCGGGCCGCCCGATCGGCCCACCACCCCATAATCATCCTTTACGCTGACCTTCCTACCCCTCCCTATACCTCGCTCCTGCAGTGGAACATCCGCGGGCTCCTGGTAGGCCTCGAGAGTCTCTCCTCTCTCCTGGCCTCCAGGTGTCCGGCGTGTTTCTGCCTTCAGGAGACGATTCTGGGATCCCGTTCCCTCCCTCGAGTGTCCGGTTACTGCGGGCTCCCTTCCCCGCCTCTCGATGGGGCGGGGAGGGGGGGCGCCGCGGTCTTCGTGCACCGCTCCGTCCCTTTCCGCCCCCTCCCGCTCCGTACAGTCCTGCAAGCTGTGGCCGTGCGCCTTTTCTTGGGGCGCCAGCTCACGGTCTGCTCTCTTTACCTCTCCCCTAACGTACGCCCTCCACCCGATTCTCTCCGTGACCTAATTCTCCAGCTTCCCCGCCCTTTTCTGATTCTCGGGGACTTCAACAGTCGGGACCCGGCCTGGGGGGACGTTTGCTCCACCTTTCTCTCCGGGACCCTTCTCTCCCTTATGGACGAGCTCGAGTTCACCTTTCTGAACGATGGCTCCCCAACCTGCCTTCACTCGGCCCATGACAGTTTCACCTGTATCGACCTTTCCCTGGTTTCCCTCGAAATCGTGACGGAGTTCACCTGGGAGGTCCTGCCGGATTCTTCCGGCAGTGACCATTTCCCAGTGTGTCTTACCCCGACCCGTCTCCTCCCCCCCACCTCTGTCCGCCCGCGCTGGCTGTTCGCCCGAGCAGACTGGGCCGCATACGCGAGGGGCACGGCGATCTCGCCATCAATTCCTGCCTTTCCCTCCGTCAATGAGGCCCTCGCCTTCCTCGAGAGTAAGATCCTCTCGGCTGCCGCCAGTTGCATCCCCCGTACCTCTGGCTCCCCCAGACCGCGAAGCGTCCCATGGTGGACCCCAGAGTGCTCCCATGCCGTTCAGGAGCGGCGCCGTGCCGGCCGCCGCTTCTACCGGACCCGCCAGCTGGAGCACAAGATAGAATTTCAGCGCCTGAAGGCAGTGGCCCGTCGGGTCCTGAAACTGGCCCGGCGTACCTCCTGGCGGAGTTACGTGTCCGGGATCTCCTCCTCGACTGCCCCCTTGACTGTTTGGCGCAAGGTGCGTAGCTTTGAGGGGACCCGTGTCCCCCCTCGACCCCCGGTGCTTCGGGTCGGGGACGACGAGTTCGTGTCCGATCCGGAGGCCGTCGCGAACGCACTCGCGGCGCACTTTGCAGCCATCTCCAGTTCCGATTCCCCCCACTCCCGCCGCGACCCACCGGAATTTCCACCTCATAGGAATGACCCCTATAATCACCTCTTCCACATGACAGAGCTTCGGGAGGCCCTCCGCCCCCGACGCTCCTCCGCCCCCGGCCCCGATAATATCCCCTATGACCTTTTACGGCATCTCCACCCCTCTGCTCTCAGCTTTCTACTGGACCTCTATAACCGGATTTGGTTGGAGGGTTCATTTCCGGACCGATGGCGTGAGTCCATCGTCGTCCCCATCCCGAAGCCCGATAAAGACCCCTCACTCCCGTCGAACTATCGCCCCATTTCCCTAACATGCTGTGCCTGCAAGGTGATGGAGGCGATGGTCGCCTCGCGGCTGTCCTTTACCTTGGAGGCGAGTGACCAGTACCCTGCTACCCAGGCTGGTTTCCGGCGCTTCCGGTCTACCACCGACCCCCTCCTTCTCCTTAGCCATGACGTGCAGGAGGCTTTCTCCCGGCGTCAATTTGTACTCGCCGTCTTTTTCGACCTCCAGAAGGCCTACGATACTACCCGGCGGAGCGCGGTCTTCGACTGCTTACGCTCCCTGGGTTTCGTAGGCTTTCTCCCTTCCTTTATTTATAACTTCTTGTCCGCCCGTTCTTTCCGCGTCCGCATCGGTTCTGCCCTCTCTGACCGCTTTCCGTTGGAGGAGGGTGTCCCTCAGGGTAGTGTCCTTAGCGTCTTGTGTTTCTCACTCGTGATGAACACAGTCGCTACGGTCCTGCCTACATCCGTTCGTAGCTCCCTCTATGCCGATGACCTGGCTATCTATTGCTCTGGCCGCCTCCCGTCTTTGGCTGAACGTCGGCTCCAGCTAGCCATCAATGCGGTGGTTCGCTGGGCGTCCTCGGTGGCTATGCTTTCTCACCCTCTAAGTCTTCCAGTATGCTTTTCCGTCCTCGGCGCCTCCGTCTGTCGCATACCTTCGCTCTTACCCTTGCCGGCACTCCTCTTCCCCTCGTCCCATCCGTTAGATTCCTGGGTATGACCCGACGGATTTTTCGGTTGGGTTCCACACCTTAGGCGGTTGCGGCAAACATCTCGCCGCACCCTCTCCCTTTTGGGTCATCTGTCCCACACGACCTGGGGGGCGGACAGGCGTACTCTGCTGCGCCTGTACACCTCCCTGGTGCAATCCCGTGTCGACTACGGCTGTGTGGTCTACAGTTCCGCCTCCTCTCCGGCACTCCGTATGCTGGATCCTCTTCTCCACCGTGGCCTTCGCCTGGCGTCGGGTGCCTTCCGCTCGTCCCCTGTCGCTAGTCTTCAGGTGGACTGTGGACACCCCCCCTGGCCCTTCGCCGGGGCCTTCTCATGGCGAAGTGTTACCTTCGCATCTGCCGCCTCCCGAAGTCCCTACTTTTCTCCGCGATCTCCCAGGCGCTACCCCGGCCTGACAAGTGGCATTTCGCTGCCTCTCTGGCCGAGATTTTCTCGTCCCTGGGGATCCCCCCACCCTCTATTCTGCCGTTCTCCTTCGATCTGTCGCCCCCCTGGCGGACCACCCCTATCTGCCGTTGCCAGGCGCTCCGTGGCCTGCGTAAGGAGTCTCTTCCTGCCGTCCTCCGGTCTTCTTTTCTGGCCCATCTTCCCGTCCATTCGGACGACGTTCCCGTCTACACCGACGGCTCGCGCTCCCCTGCAGGTGTCGCGGCCGCCGTCTTCTCTCCGTCATTGTCACCTACCTCTCGGGGTATCCCCCTGCCGGTTCAGGCCTCCATCTTTTCCGCGGAGCTCTTTGCCCTTCTGGAAGCCCTCCGTCTGGTATCGGGTTGTTCGCGGTCCTCCTGTACCATTTTTTCGGACTCGCTGAGCGCCCTTCAGGCGCTCGAGCGCTATGATTCCCCGGACCCCCTCGTACGCCTTATTCAACAGGAGTACCATGTCCTGCACACCATTCACCGGATCCGGGTCACCTTCTGCTGGGTTCCCGCCCATGTTGGTGTTTCCGGTAATGAGGCGGCGGACCGCTTAGCCCGGTCCGCCGCCTCGCTGCCTCCCCTCCCCCGCCCGCTCCCCTTCTCAGACTATGTGCAGGTCTTTCGTTCCTTTTACGATCGCATGTGGCAACAGTCCTGGGACGATGCCACCGGAAATAAACTCTGGTCCATCCGCCCCCGTCTGTCATATTGGGTGTCCTCTTTCCACCGCTCCAGACACAAAGAGGTCGTCCTTGCGCGGCTTCGCATCGGCCATACGCGCCTCACGCACGGCTATCTTATGTTCCGGCAGGAGGCTCCTCGTTGCGCCTCCTGCCAGTCGCCCCTCACCGTCTCTCACATCCTTGTGGAATGCCCACCCTGTCGTCAGTACGTCGTCGCGCTTTTCCGTTCCTTTCTGATTTCCCCCTCCCCGAACGTTTACGCCTTATGCTCGCTGAGAGCCCTCTCTTCTCGCTTGACCGTCTTTTCCTCTTCCTCTCCCAATCTCGCATCCTATCTGAGCTTTAGGTGGCTTCTCACCTGTAGTCCGCTGTTCTCCCTTTTCTAGTGCCTTTTCTCCGTCTCCGTTTCTCTTTCTCGTATTCCGCCTCGCCATGATATCCGCTACCATATAGCGGGAAATGGCGGTAAACGCCCCAATACAAAAAAAAATATATATATATATATACATACATTGTAACTGCAAACACGCAGTATAATTAACGTAAAGAACGACGCTTGTATAGGAGAATGTTCCGCGCAAGATGAGGAGAGAGAACGAAACAAATGAAAAAATGAGGTAACCACCCGGGAATCGAACCCGGGATCTTCCGATTGCCGGTCAGATATAAGCATTACACCACGGGCCTCACTCGAACAAATGCCGTAATTCTTCTACATACGCGCAGAAACCAATGCCCCAAGGGGGCACCTCCCGCATGCTGTACATTATATACATTGTAACTGCAAACACGCAGTATAATTACCTCATTTTTTCATTTGTTTCGTTCTCTCTCCTCATCTTGCGCGGAACATTCTCCTATACAAGCGTCGTTCTTTACGTTATATATATATATAAATTGAGGTAAGGTTCAGCCACCAACTGTTGTTTTCTTCTTTTTCTCAGCTGTTACTTTAAAAGGAACTTTTATATTGGGTGAATGGTTACTAATTTTTTTTTAATAGATTTGAAGAGGGTACATATACGATAAAATGAATGGTTTTCTATTTGTGGCAAGTGCTAACACTGTATGAGCTGCTGTTAATTGCATTGCCATTTTCTGTGGATAGTACGAGAGTACGTGACTCAGTTGGTATTATTAATTAATTAATGAATGAATTAAGGAAAGCAGCACTTGAAAAGTTTAGTCGTCGACGTTTGGGAGTAGAGGTTATTGACAGTGAATGTAAATAAAAGTAAGGTTCGTGTAAGGAGAATTATCATGTGAATAACTGAGGAGTTTATGCGAGTATAGCGCGAGCGATAACGAGAGGGAAGCGATGTGCGAGGGGTGTGTAAATGGAGATCTTAGTCTCACTCGACCTATCATTAAAGGAAGGATCTCACCCTCTTCATGAAAGTTTAACGTGGCGCCCCTGAGGTAGAGGTTGGTCCCTTATTCCCATTGGTGTCCCTGCCTAATGTGGTTTCTCTCTCGGGTCCCGACGAAAATCGTCGTACCCAACCGATAGTTATATTGTATGAATTCTATAGGACTATATCTTGGTTTTGTACATCGTGATTTAATAGGGATAAAATGAAACCAAGAAAATCTAAATTATGTAAATGAAACGTCATGATAATGATATTGTTAACTTTAATAAGGTGGGGAAGTACTGTATATATTTAACTGAAGTTTCTCGTTGTTGCTGCACCTTTTCACAGATTTATAAATCACGTGCCAATTAGTACATCGAAGCCCAATTGATTAGTTTCAAAATGAGATTACATTATATTTAGTAAACGTGAAAACACTTTCGCCAATCGAGGCTTATAGATTATAGTTGGATATTTTGAACACTTTATTAGGTGATTAGCCGTTTTCGATAAGAAGCGGTGTGAATAATTTTCACATTTTGATTTATATTAATGTCAGTAGTCCATTTGAATGATTATGCTCTTTCGGTTCTTCATTAGATTAAATATTGATATCTGATTTATTAATGTAATGATTCATTTTAAATGCAGGTTGAATACCCAAATGGTGAAAAGCTTTCGTATCCGGTGTTAGAGAGCAGGGATGTTGAAACGAAAGTAGATTTTTGCAATACAATAGTCGGTGTTGAGGAGTCTGCCGCAGAAATTGCTAATTATTTGTCCAAAATGAGTCTAAAAGCGAGTCCATCACCGAAAGATGGGAACAAAGTAGTTGTCTCTGTTCCGCCTACTCGGTAAGTTCCCGCCTGTTTTCATTTATTGCTGCTCTTTCTTGTCACGTGTCTCTATGAGACATTCTAATTGGTGGTTTATAAAAATAGACTAACTCTTAGCCAGGGAAATATGAGGCCTAGAACGAGTTTCTTAGGTTGAAAAGAAAACATCTGGTGATCTGTGGAAGGAACGAGATAAATAGGTTTTGTTTCAAAGAAGCAAGATTGTAACTTGATAATTAGTCGTGACATATTCGTCTCTTTGGTCATAGCTACGACATCCTACACGAGTGTGATATTGCAGAGGACTTTAGCATCGCTTTCGGCTTTGACAAACTCGCCAGTGATATGAAAATGCCTCCAACTAACACAATAGGAAAGGAATTTGAGTTGAATTATCTGTCAGACAAAATGAGAGTTCTTCTCTCGCAAAATAATTACACGGAAACCGCAACGTTCTCTCTCTGTTCTCAGGTATGGAAAAAAAATTTTTGGTTTAAGTTTCTAAAAGAATTAAAAAAGTTATTGTAGTTTTTATTTTTAAAGTTAACAGACAGAGAATTTTGGATGTGCACGCTCTCTATATACAGACAATTATTATTATATAAGAAATTATTGTATTTTTCTCTAAATTTCATTTGATGAAATTTGAATTTTATTTTAGGCGGATATGGGAGAAAAACTTCGTGTTGACTTGTCTAAAGAACCGTGGGTAAAAGTGGGCAACCCCAAGACGGTTGATTGCGAGGCAGTTAGGAACACACTTTTGCCTGGTCTACTGAAAACATTAGGAGCAAATAAACACGTTGCACTCCCTCTGAGGCTATTTGAGGTTTGGGTTTTTTCCTTGATGAACTTTCTTGCTTAATTTTCTGAACTTTGTTGTAAAATAGACTTCACTAATTGAGGTTTTACGGTGTTGTCGTTGTGAAGGCTTTTCGAAGTAAAATGTATTAAATATTTCGTTTACTGTTCTTGTTTTTGCATAGATTATTATACAAGTTTAGGGTGTATCTCTAATGGTACGTTAAGTGAAACCAACGTCTCCATTTATGCGCTTAACAAACCACTTCCATTCTTCTCTGTTTCTCGTCAACCGTTGCGTTACATTTATATGAAATCCACGTTTATTTGCACATTCTAATTTCATCCTATCTTTCGCGTGTTTTTCTGCTGCTTTTTACACCTACGTACTCCATTATACACCTTTTTCACACTTACATCATTGTTCAGTTTTCTCTACATGATCAAACCACTACAACTTGCTATTCTCCATTCTGATACGGTCATTCTTTTTCACATCAGTCATAGCTACTCTTCAAATTATTCATGTCAGTTGCTCTCACCTTTGACAGTGAACTATCATATCAAGTATCATACCCATACATCATTGTTTGCACCAATACACTTTCATGTAAGCCTCTCGTTGCATCTTTGCACTCGAGCAGTTTTTTCCTACTAAAACTTTTACTGCACCCATGACTCCCTTCCTTTGCTCTTAGTTTTTAATGTTATTGTACATCGTTTGTCGAACAAACACCCCAGATTTTATCCATTCACCATATTACAGTACAGTAGGCCTCATGATGACCACAACGGCAAGAACTTTTTTTTAAAATTTACATTCACTTTAAATAATCCCCTTTCATCGCTCGCAACAAAACTTACCACCATTCTCCTTAATTCATTCTGTGATTCGCCCAGAAGCACCGCTTCACAACCGCCACTCATTCTCTTCCAAATTTAGGTTTACTCCTTCCTCTAGCATTCTTGCTTTCATCTCGCCTATTGCTTCATCCGTGTACGTATTAAACAGCCATGGCGACATCTCAGCACTGTTAATACTGAACCAGTCACACACTTCTCATTTTCAACATTTACACAAGGACTACTACCTACATAGTCACTGCATTTAACATTTTATCGCTTGACACCACACGTTCTAAGCATTTGACGTAAGGGAAGATTTATTCAATATTATACGTTTTCTTCAAATTCATAAATCCCTTAGTCACATTTTTCTTCGTATTACTTAGTTTCTCAGTCAACTCTCTCACGGTAAGCACTTGATCAAATCATCCTCCCTCTTCCTTCTTTAAAGCCTCCTTGTTCATCTCCAACTAGCGGATTTGTAATGTCTTACTGTACGAATACTTCTGTTCCATCTACATGTCCCTTCATATTTAACACAATTTGATTATCTGAGTGGCCAACACTTTGACCAAATGGAGACTTAATGATTCAGTGGATGATTACTGAATTGAGTGTCAAAACGTTTTATTGATGCATGTCTTGTAGATCAGGTTAAATTGAGTTATTTGATGCACGACTACAGTCTGTTGGTCGTTGTGCCGTAGATCCATTTGCAAAGGAACTCGGTATAGAATTACCACGAAGGAATGTATTTCAAAATTTGTGTTTCGAGGTTTCGGAACTTTAAAAAAAAAATGTCAAGAACTAAGCGTTGTTTTGGTTTAGATTTCAGATATTGTAGTCAAAGACTCTGATCCAGATCGCACGAAAGGAGTAGGTGCCCGGAATGAACGTCAGCTGTGCGCGGTGAACTACAACGTTCGAGGCGGTGTTGAAATCATTCAAGGCCTCCTCGATAACGTCATGGTGGCCCTGAAAATCCCTTACTCGGAAGATGGAACGACGGAGGGCTATTATTTGGAAGGAAATGACCGTAAGGAAGTCGTTTTATTTGTCTTTAAAGTTGTTAAAGTTGTAGCTTTATTTTAAATTAGCGTAGAATTACGCCTCTTTCCTAAAGAGCGCCCGGTAGCTCAGTGGTTACGGTAGCGGACTCTGAGCGGTGAGCCGCTAGTTCGCAGCCCCTGGTATCGGGTTAGGTTGAGTTGGCCGTTTACCGTTTCTGCTCTGGCTCGGGCACACTCACCCCGACGTAGTGGGGAAATGCGCTTCTTGGATGTAAACTTTAACAACAATACGTAGGTTTTGTTGGTAAAGTTTAGACACTCATTGGGTTTGTACAACAGTAACCAATGAACTGACGCGCGCTTGGTTCTCAAGTTTGATTGGTTATTCATTAAATTTTCTTATACTACTCTTGAAAGTACATTACTGAATATGATTACTAGGAGCAAATAACGCTAAAATAACTGCGTTTTAATAAATGAAGAAAATATTTAAACCAGTGAAGACGAAAAGATGGAGGATGATTCGCCTCAGAAATTAATAGGGGTTCTTTCGAGTCTTCTCTGTAGGTGTTGAGCGAGTCGGTGGTCGAAAGACTTACTTTACTCAACACCTTAAGGCCGATCGCGCACAGGAGTCTAGTTGCGAAGGTCTGGGTTTGATTCCCGCCACCGCTGCGAATAGAATTGGGCCGCCCACCTACCTTATAACTGCTTGGGGCTCGCGTGATCTCAAAGTTTACGCCAACCCGACTTCGTGTCGGGAAGTAGCGGTTCCGGATGTTACCAGACTGATACAAATTTTCAAATCTTTTTTCTAGATGGAACTTTCTTCCCTGGTTGGTGCGGGACAGTCATGGTTGGTGAGACGGATGTTGGAAGAATTGGCTTGATTCATCCAGAAGTGATCATTAACTTCAATTTGAACAACCCGGCTTCGGCACTCATTTTGAACCTTGAGAAACTCCTTACACTTTCCAATCTAAAAAAAAAAAAAAATTAGCCACAAATTATTTATTTCCTATTCACTTTTATCGGTTAATATTTTTTATTTATTTAGGTTCAGTAAATTGTTATGGGATTAAGGTTTCTTATTTCGTTATATTAACCTCAGTTCCCGCGGATTATAATGCCTCAATTTTGTTCGGAACGTAGCTTAGCTTCGCCTAGTGTAGTCGTTGTCGTATCACGATCTGATCATCTATAAAACACCATGATAGTACATGTATTTCAATGGGTTAGTGACATGTGGGCGCCTAGTGCCTCAGTGGGAGAGACTGGTTCGCTCCTGGGTTGGGTTAAACTGACTGATTACCTTTTTCGTTGCCGGGTGTTGTTAATACCCGTTCTCAGTATTTAATGAGTTATAAAAATGCAGTGCAGTTAAATGAGTTCACTGTCATAAGAATAACCATTCACTGACAACGGAGTCAGTTACCATTACAGAGACGAAAAAAGCATTGCAACTGACAAATCTCCCATGTATAACGAATTGCTCTGTCGCGTAAGCCAACTCGGAAAAGAATGTTGAAATGCATATGGATTTTGCTTAGCCAAACGATAACAACAACTCAACAAGGTCATTCTGACGAAAATAAAGCTTGTCATTCCACCTTAGACCTACATTTTAGCGTGGAATCTGAACCACGCCCCCCCGAGCAGCCCAGCATCTTAACCACTAGGCTACCAAGGGTACCCATTTATTTACCAACCAATTTTTTTTGTGTGGAAGGATGAATAGGTGTGTTGCTGCGCGTCACCTGCCGTCATCGGGACTTGATCCCGGGGCCGATGGATTCTTAGTCAACGACGGTAACCACACCACCACTAACACACTAGGAATTTATGGTAAGTGTTTCCAGTAAATAAAACTCGAGTGAAACGTAATAGGTTTTATTTGCTGAAAAGTCTTACCATTTTTCTTAATGCAGGAAGGAGGGTCAAAGACGAATGTTTACAAAAAGGCCCCTCTCCATAAATAGAAGGGTAAAAACTCAGCTGAGGACGACAGTGACCGGAGAAACGGGAGTTCCAGCACTCCCCGTCTTCTACCTAACGTACTGGTGAAAAACACCAGAGAAAATATTCATTAGCCTAACCCTACACTAGCCTAAATCATTCTGTATCGTGATAAAACATGTGCGAACCTGTCGCCGCGTGTATTTTGCAACATTTCTAAAACTATTTCACATTATCTTGAGGTTATTCTATTACACTAGGCAACAAAGATTTTGTTACAGAAGACCAAATAGGTGCTCCTAGCTGATTTCAAATCTATAATTAGATTTTTTCTATCACGTCTAGATTTTGTGTAAAATACAAATCACTTTTAGTAAAATTTTCTACCACGTCCAGATTTTGGTTTTAATCGGCTTAATGCCAGTAATATGAAACTTGCTTTTCAAGGTTAAAGCAATTTTTTTTGCCAACTATATACAAATTCGAACAATTTTGATAAATAAAATTTATCCAGAGTTGGCAACACTGAGTCAAGAGCATAGTAACGGGCAACGGCCCAACGGTCAGTCGCTACGTGACAGTCAAGCAGAACGGTTGTTGAAGCTCTCTGCTGATGAGCAAGTGACAGGTTGTGGTGACTTGTGTGTTTTTATAGCATTTGTTTTGTACTACGGTGTGTATTTCTTTTTATTTTGCACATCGTAATAATTACTTTCTACGTTTTTTCAGATATTGTATGGTAATTAAAAATGGCATCAAATAGACGTGCTTGTGTAAATCACCCAGACAACTTCTGCTTTGTCTGTGGACAATATACACCTAAGCCACAACGTAGAAACATAACAACAAAGATTAAACTTGCCTACAAGTGTTATTTTGACTGTAAGTTAGGAGACCAACAGAGGGACTGGGCACCACATATTTGCTGTGCACAGTGCAATGCAATGTTAATAGCTTGGATGAATGGTAAAAGAAAAGCTATGCCGTTCTCAGTCCCCATGGTTTGGCGTGAGCCAAAAAATCACTTCAATGATTGTTATTTTTGTTTGACAAAGATTGCTGGTTTCACAAAGAAAAACAAATCAAAGATCACGTACCCAAACTGCGAATCAGCAATGAAACCAGTACCACATGATGAAACAAATCCACCACCAGTTCCACCAGCAACGATAACAGACAGCAGTTCATCTGAAGATTCTGTTAGTGATATAGAAACAGGGAAAGATGGCATATATGTTCCAGATGCAAATATTTCCCCACATTTGTTAAGTCAAGCGGAGTTAAATGACTTAGTGCGCGATTTGGAATTACCAAAAGAAAAGGCAGAGTTGCTTGGTTCAAGACTTCAAGAATTTAATCTTCTCCAACCAAACACCAAAGTTTCCCATTTCCGCCATCGCCATTTGCAGTTTTCATCATTTTACTTACAGGAAGAAAACGTTTGTTTCTGCCACGATATCAGTGGTCTGATGCAAGGGATTGGCTGTCGCTATGATCCAAAGAATGGAGACTGTTCATTGACTCTAGTAAAGCTAGCCTTAAAGCTGTATTACTGCACAACGGCAATGAAAAACCTTCAATACCTGTAGCACATGCCACTGGCCTTAATGAGACTTATGAATCGATGAAACTGCTGCTAAGACTCATCAAATATAAGGACCACACATGGAATATTTGTGGCGACCTTAAAGTTGTATCATTACTTCTTCGGTTACAGTTGGGCTACACAAAGCATATGTGCTTTTTGTCTCTATGGAACAGCAGAGATGACAAGAACCACTACAAAAAACATGATTGGCCATCTAGAACTGAACATGTTGTTGGTAAATACAATGTGAAACACCCAGCACTTATTGACCCTCAGAAAGTACATCTTCCACCACTTCACATTAAACTTGGCCTTATGAAAAATTTCGTGAAGGGTATGGATCATCAAGGTAGTGGTTTCCAATATTTAAAGGATAAATTCAAAGGAATATTGACAGATGCTAAGCTAGAAGCTGGAGTTTTCACTGGACCACAGATCCGCAGTGTCATCCACGACTCATCGTTTCCATCTAACCTAAATGAGAATGAACTAGGAGCATGGACATCTTTCGTTGAAGTTGTCAAAAATTTTCTTGGAAACCACAAAGCTGAAAACCACCGTAAACTTGTAGAAAACATGCTTAAATCTTATGAAATAATGGGATGCAGAATGTCTTTGAAAATTCATTTTTTACATTCTCATCTTGACTTCTTCCCGGCCAACCTTGGGGCTGTAAGTGACGAGCATGGTGAGCGCTTCCACCAACAGATCTCAGTTATGGAAAACAGATACCAAGGTAATTTCAACCCAAATATGATGGGAGATTATTGTTGGTTCCTGCAGAAGGAGAGCTCGTCATCCTACAAGCGACAAAGGAAGAGGACACACCAAAGTTTCACTTAAGAACAGGAATTTGCCTTTCAGTAGTAACAACAAAATACTAACGCGCTTTGGGTGGATGGTTGGGCGCAGGGGTGGTAACTCCGCCAGCGGAATTCCGCTATCTGTCTTAAGCCAGAATAAAGGAGGAAAGACATCCCTGTTCACTAATTATTTAAGTATGCTTAACATAAAACGTGGCACGGAAAAGTAGCTTAGACGGCTTTCGTAACAGAAGCGGGTGAGAAAAAAAATGAAAAATAGGGGTTTTTGGTTACACAAAATCTGGACGTGATAGAGAAATTTTGATATCAGATCTGAAATCAGCATCAGCGCTTTAGTAGGAATCAGTAGTTCACGTGTCTGTAACAAAAAAAAGTTGAAATTTGTTGCCTAGTGTTATCTATCGTCTGTTTTCTAATCGAGCAGAATTTATATTACAACCTGATATATTAATGTGTACTGCTCTCGCCTTCTTTCGAGAGAAGAGTTTCATGGATTGTAGTCGAGACCAATAGTCTTCACTTCCCGTGAGTATAGCTTCAGTATTCGCATTGTCTCGTTTTCTGTATGGGCTTGAGTACTGAGCAATACTCAATTATTGGTAAGACTAGACCCTTCCATAATTTGAGCATGATGTTTGCTTTTCTGCTGCGGAAGCTCCTCCAAATGATTTCCATTATTTTTCTAATTTTGATGTAGTGCTCTGAATTCTGTATGACGACATTATTACTCCGAGATCCCTGACTCGTAGATTTGGTGTTATCTGTTTGTCTTGCAGAGTTTTGTACCTTTCATTCTGCAGCTCCTTGTTATTACCATATCTCAGAAGTTGGAATATTTCTTCGTTGAACTTCATATTGTTGTCTTCTGCCCACTGGAATAATGTTTCAATGTCGTTTTGTAGTTTTTTTTATGTCACCTTCGTTCACTATTTCCTTACATATCTGTGTCATCTGCGAAACATGATACGATACTGTCCTTAATATCTGCAATCATTATTATGAACAGCAAGGCCACTAATACTGTCCCTTGTGGGACACAGCTCACGACTTCCGATTTAACTCTGTTTACCACCACTCTTTGTTCTTTGCGTCAAGAAATTAAATATCCATCTTCCTAGCTTTCCAGTAATTCCTGTATTCTTAAGTTCAGGCACTATAATTCCATGGTCACATTTATCGAAGGCTTTAGCAAAGTCAGTATAGATTACAGCTATGTTTTGTCCTCGACACAGTGTTTCCAATATTTTCTCCTGGTGATCTAATAGCTGTGATAGGCATGATCTTCCAGCCTGAAGCCATGTTGATTTGAGTTGTACCGTACAAGTCTTTCTTGTAGGTAGTAAGTAGTTTTGCCCCTAATTATATGTTCAAAGCACTTTATAAGGTGTGAGCCACTGGCAGGGCCGCATTTAGGGGTTGGCGCACCGGGCAAATGTCCAAGGCCCCGCGCCCGATGGGCCCGCCAATTTCAATTAAAAAAAATTAAACGTCACGTATTTGCCATCTGCGACGAGTTTTACTTTTTCCGGCAGGCGGCATGGCATCAGGCATTCTAATATCCGCTTTGATGGTATTTAATTTATTGTTGTTAGGGTTACTCATTTCTAATGTTGTTACTAACTTACTTACTTCTTGTTTCTGTTGCAGATTCATGATTTATGTTCTTATTGTTGGCATTGTAATACGTACAACATGGAAACGACCCGTGACCGGGATCGAAGGAGGAAATATAAACCCGGTAGTGAAAAGCGTAAGGATAAGAGCAGAGAAGAGTTTCTTGCGACGGTGCCGAAACTGACTAATTTGATTAAATCAGCAACTAGGTCAGCCCCTTCAGCAGGCCCACCAGCTGCCTCCGCTACATCAGCAGCTGCGTCTTCAGCAGGCCCACCAGCTTCAGGACATGCAATTAATGACATTGGTTTGTGACCACAAGTGCTGACCGATGACTTTAGAGAGTTCTGGATAGAGCGGGGAATATCAGATTGCCGAAATTATGACAGCGACTTCAGTAACTCTTCAACTACTGAAAGTGGTACAACACGCCGATGTACGAAGACATTATTTGTTAAGAAACATAGCCTGACGAATGAATGAGAGGATTGAGGTGTCATGGCTGTGTTTACTGTTTTGTCTGTAAATTAATGTCGAGGGCGGACAGCAAGTTTACGATCGGGTTCAACGACTAGAAGCATGGTAGACAATCGGTCGAAGCACACGGAAAATGTGAGCAACATATGGAGTCGATGAGATATTTGTTGGTTAGAAAGTCTGTCTCAGGCCGTGTTGATTCAAAACTGGTGAACCAATTTGAAAAGGAGTGCAACTACTGGCAGGAAGTTTTGCGGCGCTATGTTGACGTTATCAAGTATATCACGTCACGAGGACTAGCAATTCGTGGACACTACTCCCGTTTCGGTTCACCAAACAACGGCGACTATTACGGAATTTTGGAACTTTTAAGTAAGTATGACAGTTTTCTAGCTGCGCATATAAGCGAGCATGCCAACAAAGGTAGCGGACACACCTCGTATCTCTCATTTCATTTGCGAGGAACTCATACTGTTGATGGCTGATAAAGTACTTCAGACGATTATCCGAGAAATCGAGCAGTCAAAATACTACTCTCTATCCGTCGACTGTACGCCTGATGTTTCCCACACCGATCAACTGTGCTTCACCGTCCGATATGTGGCTGAGTCTGGGTCCGTCGAGCGATTTCTACAGTTCATACCTATAACACACACACAGGGAAAGGAATCGCCGACGTGGTCCTCAACTTTCTGGAGACGCATGGCATTCGAATTGGAGACTGCAGAGGACAGTCTTATGATAACGCAAGCAATATGGCAGGGAAATACAACGGCGTAAAGAGCCACATCAAGTCAAAATCTCCGTATGCCGAGTTTGTGCCATGCATGTGCCACTCACTAAATCTTGTGGGTAAATCAGCAGTGGATAGTTGCACAGCAGCCGTTGAATTGTTTATGCTCATTCAGAATGTCTACACGTTTCTCGTCTCCTCGACATACCGATGGCGTCGACATGTAGAGGTTCTCGATAGTAGTTCCCGTAGTGAGAAATTAAAGGTCGACAAAGGTCTCCGATACCCGCTGGTCAGCCAGATCAGATGCCGTCCAATCTTTAACCGAAGGCTACGCCGAGAATATCTTGTACTGGATGAGCTAGCAGCAGATACCAGCCAAACTTGCGGAAGCCAGGATCGAAGCCAGGGGATTGTCTAAAGAGCTTCAACAACTCGAAACAGCCATATTATTGGTTTTATGGAACACTATTCTCGAACGATTTCAAAAAACGAATGCATTTCTGCAAAAACAAGGAATGTCGTTAGATTCAGCCACCCTCTTGCTGAAATCACTACTGCAATTTGTTGAAGATCTCAGATCAAGATTTGACGAATTCGAGGACCAGGGCATCGAAAAGTGTGGTCGTTGAGTATACAAGGAATCGACTCAACACACAACAAGCTAACATTCTAGTTAATCACTACGCAAAGATAAGTCGCTTAAACAGAGACAACAACCAGAAACAGGCAGACAGACAAACAGCCAGACACAAGAAAACCTACAGACTCGACACGACCATTACACCCTTCAATACAGACCAGACCACCAAGATCATCAAAAACATTAAGAATGCGAAGGCTACTGGACCAGACAACATATCTAACATACACCTTAAACACTTGGGCCCACAAGGAGTACTAGCTCTCACAAATATCAGCACATATTCATACCAACACTGTATTATTCCTGACATATGGAAACAAGGTAAAATTATTACAGTACTCAAACCAAACAAAAATCCAACAGAACCAGCTTCCTATAGACCCATTACTTTACTATGCACACCTTCCAAAGTAACAGAAAGACTAATCTTACAAATCACCAACCCACACATTCCACTATCGCCTACTCAACATGGATTCAGACCTCACCACTCAACCACGACATTACTCACGAACCACAACGCAGCACATCATGGATGGCATCAACTCCAGACGACCAGCTCAACGTACACTATTAGCAACAATAGACATTAGTAAAGCATTTGATGCTATCCCACGCTTCCCTCTCATAAACAAAATACTCAACACAAACGTGCACAACAACACCAAAAGGTGGCTGAGCAACTATCTCTCAGGAAGATACTCATATGTCACATTTAATGGCAAGTCATCCAAAAACAAGCTTTTTTTTTTTTTCCGAACGGGGTCCCTCAAGGCTCTGCTCTCTCACCAACACACTTCAACTTATACATGCATGACATTCCAACACCCATAGATAACAAGTTTACCTTATTATCATATGCAGATGACATCACTAACATCCACCCACAACATCATCGACACCGCTACAAATAACCTACAAACATACATAAACAGTATACAAGACTGGCTCTCACACGATAGACTCAAAGTAGCGCCCACAAAATCAACCATCACCTTGCTTACAAGCAACACAAAAGAATAACAGGTAATTCCACAGCTTACACTAAACATCAACATTCCACACACTCACAGGACCAAAATACTTGGGGTCACGTACAACACATCTTTTGCAAACCACATTCAGGACATTAAAAACAAATGTACGTCAAGACTTAACACGCTTAGGGTACTAACAGGCATTAACTTTGGACACCAGCAGGAAACAACATCACTCATATACAAACAATATATTCGCTCAGTTATGGACTATGCTAGCCCATGCTGGGCACCCATTATCTCAAACACACACAAACACCTTACAGACAATACAAAACAACGCACTTCGTATCATTACAGGATGCACTCAAACAACACCAATAGAGCACCTGCACACAGAAACAAAAATACTAAAAGTTAGGGAACATTTAGACATGAGGGGGACACAATTCATGGCAGCAGCGACAACTAACCCACAACACCCTTGCCACTACATGTACAATCATGCACCAACACCTCGCACCATTAAGGTAACACCAGACACACATTATAACCAAATACTCCATTCCATACCACGCCCCACAGACATCACACAGTACAGAAAAACACACACACACACACACACACACACCTAACCCACAAAGCACTGACACGACTCGGTCCGAATGCGGTCCTAGGTGCGAAGCCACCACCCATTAACAGGTCAGAGACCAGCCTGAGCAGATCGGATCGAGTTAACTTAGCACGATTCCGATGTGGACATCACCCCAACTTACGGACATATAAACACAGACTAGACAACTCCATAGACGACACCTGCCACCTGTGCCAGGACACACCACAAACAATTGAACACATTATGACAGACTGTACCGCTCTAGCACAACACAACATCACTAGTGCGCTGAACCTCTGGTCCACTCCGGAGAGGGCGATCGGTTACCTGCGTGCCGCCGGCTTGCTCGATCAGGGTGGGCTGATCGGCTAAACAACAACAACGAACAAAGAAGATAAAGCGCCATCATGACGAAATCGGAACTGCCAAAGATACGAACCTGACACCAAGAGATTCATTTCGGACCACTGCATTTCTACTGATAATTGATAAACTGTGTACCACTCTGGACACTCGTCTAGAAGCGTACGCTGTCCTGCAGAAAAGATTTGGATTTTTGTATTTCCTTCTAGTCCTGGACATAGAGTCTTCGACGGTCAGCTGAACATCTAGTACAGGCGTGGGCAACCCTTGGCACGCGTGCCAAACGTGGCACGCCAACGACTTTTTTCCGGCACGCGATTCCCCTGGCTCACCTTAAAAAAAATTAAAATAAATAAATATCCAAATTCTTCGCCGAGTTTTATATTTTAACTTAATGTTTTCTGCTAAAAAATGGTAAAGATTAACTTTTGCATCAAAGATTTGACGATTTTGGCACGCTCACTTAAAAAGGTTGCCCACCCCTGATCTAGTAGAATGCTATCCGGCTGATCTGGAGAAAGAGCTGGTAACAGAAGTTGTGCAGTTCGCTGCCCTAATGAAACTCACCGAAAGTGAAACAGAATCCCAGACGGAACGTGAAGACATGTGCAACAGATTTTATGGGCATATGAATACAAACGAACTGAAAGGAACATTCCCAAACATGGAAATAGCAATGAGAATATACCTGTGTATGTTTGTCACGAACTGTTCTGGTGAACGTTCATTCTCGAAACTCGTTGATCAAAAATTACCTTCGCTCCACAATGGGCCAGGAGCGCCTTTCGTCCCTGGCGCTGTTGAGTATAGAGCATGAGGTGTTGCAGTCGGTGAGTTTCGACGGGACAATCACGCAGTTTTCCAAGCAAAAAACCAGGAAGCGTCCTATGTAATATTACAAATCCACACTATCTACAGTACAGTAAGCTGTACAGTTTAGCTGTTTATTAAGTGCATTACAACTGTGTAGCTGTTTATAAAGTGCATTACAACTGTGTAGCCTACTAGTGTAGCTGTATACACTGTATGTGTACATAGGTAAGTTATAGTCTTTGATATCACATTAATAGGCCGAATGGCTTCCGCATGTGTGTTTTGTGTGTGAAAAAATATCTCTTATGTGCATTACAAAATATTGTCATTAACACACTAAAATGATACTTCCCGAGAAATATTTTGCCCAAGGCCCCCGCACACTGTAAATGCGCCCTTGGCCACTGGCCGATAATTCTTGGGCATTGCTCTGTTATCACCTTTAAGTTGGGGGCAGTTTTCGCATTCTTTACGGGGAGTTCAATTTGTCCGGTGTAGTGTGATATCATGCATGCATATAAAGTATATATATATATAATTTTTTTTCGTTGGCAAGGTACTAGTATTGATGTATACCGTAATGAAATTTACTGGATTCTTTGGATGTGATATACAGGGTGTCCGAGAATTATCTGTACAATTTTTGGCTGTTATTAAAAGTCAACCATGAAGTGTAGAAATTCCAGTTTGTCCCATTTTACAGAGAATCTCAAGTTTTTTCTGATACCAAGTTTTGACAAGTTTTTTAGAAATTCCAGTGTGTCCGAACATTATCTGTACAATTTCATCTTTTAATAAAATTCTTTATGACACACGTAAAATTCTTAAACAAGATTATTTAGAATCTGTATTTTCAAAAGTTTCTTTTATTAAAGTAACGTTGTTACAAACATTCGATATGTGCACCATTAGTGATTCGCAAAACATCCAATCGATACTCCAAATGTTGCCATGTACGCTGCAGCATATCCACATCAATTCGCTCAATAGCAGCTGTGATTCTTGCTTTTAAATCATCAATGTCTGTCACCCGCGTACATTTCTAAAAAACTTGTCAAAACGTGGTATCAGAAAAAACTTAATGAGATTCTCTGTAAAATGGGACAACACTGGAATTTCTACACTTCATGGTTGACTTTTAATAACAGCCACAAATTGTACAGATAATTCTCGGACACCCGGTATTTGCATGTCGGTTATAAATAGATATAGAGTGTAACATATTTGTGGATAGTAGTCTATTATGACTTGATCCTCTGGATCCAGAGATTCTATCTTTAGTTTTAAATCGATAATTAATTAGTTTTAAATTGATAATTATTTAGTTTCGTAAAAATTGGTCGTTGCCAATTTACCGGCAGTTTTTACATAAATTTCTTATGTTCTTGTGGTTCGGAACCCACGTAAAATTGTAGGTCCCCTCCGCCATATATATATATATACTGGTCAAAAAAAGAAACGCAATTTTTGAGATTTATTAATAAACATGAGGACTCAGTATATAGTAAATGATTCTTTAACATAACAGTCAATAACGCGTATGGCCACCCCTAGCCACAATGCAGGCTTGGAGTCTGGCCCTCATCGACCTCAACAGTCTCTGCAGGAAAGCAACAGGGATGGCCCTCCACTCTTCAATAATTGCATTGGTCAGTTCCCTGATGTTCTGCGGCTGATGCTGACGTCTGCGAACTCGCCGTTCAAGTTCATCCCATGCGTGCTCTATCGGTGACATGTCTGGGCTGAAGGCTGGCCATGGTAAGGTCTGCACCTGTTGTCCCTGCAGGTACGCCTGCACTATCCTGGCTGCATGAGGTCTGGCATTGTCCTGTTGCAGGAGCACCAATTCTGGATGTTGCCTCATGAATGGAAGAACATGTGGGTGAAGAATCTCATCCCTGTAGCGCTGGGCAGTCAGAGCGCCATCAACAACCACCAGCTCAGTTCTTGAAGCAAAGGCAATTCCTGCCCAAACCATGACACTTGGTCCTCCCCATCTGTCATGCTCCACTACTGCAGCATCTGAGTATCGCTCCCCTGGTCGTCTGTATACCCTGACACGGCCATCAGAATTGGACAGTCTGAAGCGAGACTCGTCAGAAAAGAGGACTTGGTTCCACATTCTTTGTGTCCAGTCACGGTGCTGATAGGCCCATTACAGGCGTCGTTGCCTTCTTGCATCAGTGAGAAAAGGACCTCTGTAAGGCCTGCGGGATCGGAGTCCTGCATTACGGAGTCGGTTTCTGACGGTCTGGTCACTAATTCTGTTGTTGTGGATACCAGGTGTCTCTCTGGCTGTCTGACGAGCATTCCGCTGCCGATGACGCAGGTACTGCAGTACAATGTGGCGATCCTGGCGTTGGGTCGTCACACAAGGTCGCCCACGTCTTGGCAGGTCCTGAACACTTCCTGTGGCATTGCACCGTCTAACAAGCCTAGAGATTGAGCTGGGATGCACATGCATTCGTTGTGCAACTTGGACAGCAGACATGCCTGCATCCAACATGCCCAAGGCACGACCTCTGTTGACCTCAGAGTCGTGGCATACCTCAATCGCGGGAAAAAATCAACGGTATTGGAAGTGATCTGTGTTACCCATCTGCGTTTATGGAATCTTGTCTCAACAAGGCAAAACGAACTTTCTATCGTGTCAATAATAACTCGTACTTTGTCAAAAAATATTTTAGTACTTCCATTTTTCCCGGGCTTTTTAGGCATTGCTAATGTACTTAAACTTTTGGATATTAATGTAGTATTTTCATAACAATATTGTGAAAAATATCATAGTAAAAAATAGCCCTACCAATAATTCAGGCATTATCTATAAAATTGGGTGTAAACAATGTGATTCCTTTTACATAGGTCAGACGGGAAAGGATTTGCACACACGTATAAAACGGCATCAATATTCCGTTAGAACAGGACAGTTGTCCAGTGCTCTTTTTGTCCATTTGTCAGAGTTATCCCACTGTATTGATTGGAATAATGCTTGTTTTATTTCATTCTAGCAACTTTGTCAATAGAAATATTCTTGAGTCTGCCATTATCCAACTTTCAAATAACTTCAACATAAGCAAAGGTCTTTTTCAACTCGATCCTGTTGTTTTGAATTCCTTCAAAACAAATTTAGATAAAAAGGGTAGGACGCTAAATCTTTGGTAAACTTGTACGCTACTTTATTAACTTTTAATCTTCATTTTATTTTTATATATATCGAAACGACTCTAAAAGGCAAAGTGTTAAAACCCGGGCAGATTTCCAGTATAAATTTGTATTTTTATAATTCATTTGATCTTGTGCTAAAAATCGATATTTTTCCTTACAAATCTGTTTGCCTCTTTGTTAATCCTCTAATTTTTAATTTTTATTTTTACTTCTCCGTTTATTGCATATATTATATATGTATGTGTGTAGATATGTTTGTGTGTATGTATGTTATTTATTTATTTTTTTTTCTTTCTGTAACCTATATATAGGCCGTAACCTTTTATGTACTTCAGTGTTCCTGAGGATGTCATTAGACGAAAGCGCTTGAGCACCTTTTTGTGTTTCCTTTGCTTCGTGGTTTTATTCATCATAAATATTTTTCACGTGTTACTTTCGTGAAATAATTTTCATATATATATATATATATAATATATATAATATATATAATATATATATATATACCCCCTCGATTAGGTACTCCGGCTTGCCGGGCCGAGGGGGCTCGTACACCTCGTGGGTTGTTGAGGTTTCCTCAACTCCTCGCGGGGTGTGGGCGAAGAGTTACCTAGTTGCGTTTTTTTTTTTTTTCCCCCTTTCCTTTTCTTTCCCCGCCCCTTTTCTTTTCGCTCCCCCTTTTTTTCCGTCTCTCCCGGAATTTCTTTTGTCGACTCGGTCCTGTGCCTCTGTCAATCGTAGTATCCCCCCCCTCTGTTTGTATTTGCAGTCTTGGGGTCATCGGGTGCACCCTCCGGGGGGCATCGCTCCGTGGCTGAGCCGTGCTCCGGGGATGGTACGGGCGCCCGGACCGCTGCTGCGTCTGGATTGGGTCTTTGCTCGGCCCTTCACGGACAAATCTCCATAGTGCCAATCTGCTGTTTTTAAAACGACAGTCGGGTTGCGGGGCGGGCTACCCGGGACGTTGGGCCTGCGCCTTGAAGGATACAGCGGCGGATGGTGCATCGCCTTGGGTCCGAGGCTGCCTTTTTTGTAAAGCTATTGTTTATGGGTTCTATTTTCTAAACTTCACTCCCCTCCTGTTGACGACTCTGGCCCGCCCTTGGATTTGGATAAGACTACTACTTCTGGTCGTTCAGCGGCCTCTGCCTCCGCTGGATTGACCTTCAAGCCGTATGGCCCCCTCTCGTCCTCTGGCTCTCGTGGCCGGACTCGTGGTGGCCGTAGGGCGGGGTCTTCGCGGCCCTTGTTCTCTCGCCCACTCTCGGTTACCGTTACACATGGACCTGTCTCTGCTGTCAATTTCTGTCCGGTGGACAGGTTTCTTGTTCTCCGCCCTTCCGCTGGCTCCCTTCCGGGCAACTCGGAACGGGTGTTTCAGCGCCTTAAGACGATAGGGGTTCCCTGTCGTTATGATATCCGCCCTCTGAAGGATGGGTCTCTTCTTTTGAAGTCCCGTTCTTCGGGGGTGACTGGGTCCCTTCTACAGTTGCAGGATGTCTTGGGTTGCAGAGTTTCTGACTCCCCATCCGCAATTGAATAGCTGTCAGGGCACCATTTTCGCTTCCCGTCTGCTGTCAATCCCGGTTGGCGAGTTGTAGGAGGATCTTTCCCCCCAGGGGGTAACGAGGGTCTTCCGCTTTTCGTCGCGCCGGGATGGTGCTCTTACCCCGTCCGCTCGTCTGCTCCTGACCTTTGACTCCCTTGTGCCTCCGGCCCAGGTGTTCTGGGGCATGGGTGATCGCCGGTCGTGAGAGTTTTCGGTGCGACCATATGTGCCTGACCCGGTTTGCTGCTTTGGCTGCAACCGGTTCGGCCATGTTAGCTCTGCGTGCCGCCGTGAGGGTTAGCTATGTGTCCGCTGCGGTGGGCCTGCGCACCCTACCCCGTGCACGAAGCCCCCGCGGTGCTCGAACTGTTCGGGGGCCCACCCTTCCTCTCGGGACTGCCCCGTTTTCAAGTTTGAATTCGAGGTGCGGTCCTTAAGGACTACCGAATTCCTTAGTGCACGGGAGGCGCGCGATAGGGTCCGTGAGCGGGAGCCGCGGCGGGTTTGTCCTACGCTGCGGCTCTTGGCCCTGGCGGGTCCTCGGGCCCCTCCCGTGCTACCCCGGCGTCTACCGGAGTGGTGCCCCCCCTGGAAGTTCCGGGGGTTGGTGGTCCTCCTGGCGCCGCGGGTCCTTGTTCCTCTGCCTCACTTTCAGACATCCTATCTGATTCCCCGCCTACAAGTGCCCCTTCTCCCTCTTCGGCCTTGGGGTCTGGATCCTTGCCTACTCGTCTCTCGGGTCGGGAGGGTGATGTTTTGAAGGGGAGGAGGAAGCGTCGTCGGAGTCGGAGTCCTCCGGACCCGATCGTGACCGCTGCTCGCCCTGCTTTCCCTTCTTCACCGGCGGCGCGCCGCTCCTGATCCGCTCGGGACTCCCCCCACTATACGGAGGGCTGGTGAGGCGTCACCTCGCGGTGCCCCGACCAGTGTCCGGGTGTCGGTCGAGGTGCACCGCCCCATGACACCCTCGATTCCTGACTGTTCCCATGATGGACCCGGTCGAGAGGAGCCTGGCCCTTCTTCATGGAGTCTCTCCCTTCGGCTCCTGCTGAGAGTGGTCGGGTCTCTCTCCTGGATCTACCTCTCCCACCTGTGGTCGACCTTTCCTCCCCCCCCCGTCAGTGCTTGTCTGGTTTGACGAGCCCTCGAACAACTGGTTCCCCCCAGTCCCCCTCTGGTGGGGAGTTGGGGGTTTCGGCTGGGCCCGTCTCGTCGTCTCTCCCCCCGCCAGGGGAGCCCCCCATCTGACCTCCCTGTTCTACTCTCCACTTCTCGTTCTACTACGGGTGAAGCAGCTGCGGGGTCGGTGGCCCCTACCCCCCTAGTTCGGGGATGAGTCGGGGAAGCCGATTCCGTCCCTGGTTACGGACCGTTGAGTTTGCTGCTCAGCTTGGTCCGTGGCTATTTCGCTGTTTTCTCTGCCTCTTCTAATGCCGCTTCCCCTTACAGTTCCATTTTGCACTGGAACTGTAGCGGGCTTTTAGCAAACTGGGAGAACCTTGCCTCCCTGCTGGAGAGCGAGCGGCCTTCCTGTGTTTGTCTCCAGGAGACTATCCTGGCTGCGCGGGGACTCCCTCGTCTCTCTGGCTATGTTGGTTTCCCTTGCACCCCGGATGAGCACACACGCCGGCGGGGTGCGGCGATTTACGTGCATCATTCGTTACCATCACGAGGTTCCTCTTCGCACTTCCTTGCAGGCTGTGGCTGTGCGGCTCTTTTTAGATCGCCAGTACACTGCCTGCTCGATTTATATTCCTCTTCATGACCCTCCTTCTCGCGACGCGGTTCGCGAGTTGGTGCTGCAACTGCCTCGACCGTTTCTCCTCGGGGACTAACAGTCGCGACCCGGTTTGGGGAGATGTTCGGTCGACTAATGTTGCTGGTATGTTACTCTCCTTAATGGAGGAACTTTCCTTTGCGTGCCTCAATTCCGGTGAACCTACTTACTTCCACGAACCCACGGGTTCATTTACCTGTATTGATCTCTCCTTGGTGTCCCTCGATGCCTTACTCGATTTTTCGTGGAAGGTGTTGGGGGACTCTTATGGCAGTGATCATTACCCAGTCTGTCTTGAGCCGGTCGGACCGCAGCCGGGCGTCTCGTCTCGACCGAGGTGGTGCCTTGCGCGGGCTGACTGGCCATCTTTCAGAGCTCGTTCCGTCATTGTCCGTTCGGTATTGAGCTTTGGCTCTGTGGATGAGAGCTTGGAGTTCTTCGAGCGGGTGGTGATGGGCGTCGCGTAGGACTGTATTCCTCGATCTTCCGGTAACCCACGGACTCGTAGCGTCCCGTGGTGGACTCCAGCATGTCACCAGGCGGTGTGCGAGAGGAAGAGGGCAACGCGCCGCTTCCACCGCACCCGGCGCGCGGACCACTTGATTGAGATGCGGCGGGCGAAGGCTTTCGCCCCCCGGACTCTCAAGTTGGCCCGTCGGGCCTCTTGGCGTGCTTTTGTGTCCGGCATCTCCTCATCTACCCCTTCTGCTGTGTGGCGGAAGGTACGTAGTATCGAGGGGAAGCCGGTCCCTGCTAGTCGCCCTGTCCTTCGGGACGGGGACGGCTTCCTTTCGGATCCTGCTGCTGTGGCTGATCGGCTGGCCGGTGCTTTTGCTGCGGTTTCCCGTTCGCCTTCAGCTGCGGATCGCCTTTTATCGGAGGTCGCGTTCCCGCCCCCTGGGAACGAGCCCTATAACCATCTCTTTACGATGCGGGAACTTCGGGCTACCTTGGCAACCCTGATGACATTCCGTATGACTTTATTTGGAATCTGCACCCGATGGCCCTGCACTTCTTGCTGGATCTTTTCAACCGGGTGTGGGTTGAGGGGTCGTTCCCTTCCCGTTGGAGGGAGGCGATTGTGTTCCCGATACCTAAGCCGGGGAAGGATCCGGCGGAGGTGGCGAGCTATCGGCCTATTGCTTTGACGAGCTGCTTATGCAAGCTCCTGGAAAGGATGGTGGCCGTCCGACTTTCCTTTACACTGGAGTCGCTTGGGTTATACCCCCCGACCCAGTATGGGTTTCGTCGATTTCGGGGTACTCTGGACCCCCTTCTCCTTGGCCATGATGTACGGGAGGCATTTTCCCGCCGGAATCTTGTTCTGGCCGTCTTTTTCGACGTCCAAAAGGCCTATGACTCGCGGAGTTGTCATGGACCGTTTGAAGTCTCTTGGTTTTGTGGGCTTTTTGCCCACGTTTCTTCGCAACTTCCTCTGCCGTCGCACTTTCCGTGTCCGTAATGGGGCGGCCCTATCTGACCTGTATGTTCAGGAGGAGGGGGTGCCCCAGGGGTGTGTTTTAAGCGTCTCCTGCTTCAATCTGTTTATGTCTGCGCTGCCGGGAGCTCTTCCGCCCTCGGTGCGTTGTTCCATCTACGCAGATGATCTGGCTGTCTATGCCGCGGGGATGAATCCCCCCCTCGTGGAGAGGCAAGTCCAACTCGCAGTCAATCGGGTTGAACGCTGGGCGTCGTCGGTGGGCCTTACGTTGTCTTCCCCGAAAACTTCGTGTGTGGCCTTCCTTCCGTCGAGGAGACGGGGATCCGGCGCCATCCCGGCCTTTAACCTTACACTCGGGGGTCAGCCTCTGGCCCTCGTTCCATCAGTACGCTTCTTGGGTATGGTTTTCGACAGCCGTTTGAGCTGGGTTCCCCACATTCGCCGGCTGCGCGAGTCCGCGAGACGTACCCTGGATTTGCTGGGACATCTGTCGCATACTACATGGGGCGCGGATAGGCGGACACACCTCCGTTTGTACGTGTCCCTGGTACAGTCCAAATTAGACTATGGGAGTGTGGTGTATGGCTCCGCCTCCCGCACGGCCCTTCGGATACTGGATCCGGTCCTCTCTAGAGGACTGCGCATGTCATCTGGCGCCTTCCGCTCCTCTCCGGTTGATAGTTGCAGGTTGAGTGCGACATCCCTCCCTTGGAGGATCGGAGGTCGTTCCTCATTGCTAAGCACTATCTCCGGATCCTCCGTCTTCCCACCTCTCCTCTGTTCCAGGTGGTTGAGAGGGCGTTCTGCCGGGATGGGGGTTGGTATTTCACCGACACGGTGACCTCACTTCTCGATGGTATGGGCACTCCTCCTCCATCCGTTATACCTGTCTCTTTCAGGGGTGTTGCACCTTGGGAGAGCACCCCTGTTGCGTGCTGTAGGGCGTTGCGCCCCGTTCGCAGGGCCGATTCTGACTCTGCCTTACTTCGGTCTCTGTTCCTTCAGCATGCAGCGTGTCACTCTGCATGTGTTGCGGTCTTCACAGATGGCTCGAGGTCGTCGGGGGGCGTTGGGGCCGCGGCTGTTCCCCAGTCGTTTGCCCTTGCTCCCCGATGTACCCGTCTCCCTGATGAGGCTTCCGTTTTCACGGCGGAGCTCTATGCCATTCTGAGCGCTCTGGAGGTGGTGCGGGAGCATCCGGATGGGTCGTTTGTCATCTATTCGGATTCCCGCAGTGCCCTGGAGTGTTTTGACCCTGTCCACCCACTGGTGCGACGAATCCAGCTACTGTGCCATATCTTTGTCACTTCTGGTGGCAAGGTGGTGGTATTTTGCTGGGTTCCTGCACATGTTAACGTGGATGGAAATGAGGCTGCCGATCGAGCTGCCCGTTCCGCGTGCCGACTATAGGTTTCACCAGTGTCCCTCCCCTTTTCCGATTATATCCCTGGCTTCCGTAGGTTTTTGCGCTCCCGGTGGCAGAGTCGCTGGGATGGCGCTGCAAATAACAAACTCTGCAAGATTAAACCCAAATTGGGATGTTGGGCCTCTTCCTTCCATCGGTCGGGCCATAAGGAGGTGGCTTTGGCCCGCCTCCGTATTGGCCACACCAACCTGACACATGGCTATTTGATGGCCGTGGATCGGGTGCCCCGATGTCCCGATTGTAACATCTTACTCACAATTGCCCACCTGCTTGGCGCTATTCTATCGGAAGGTTCCTACTTTTAGGTAACCGGGTTGTTCTCCTTTCTCCTTCGCTCCCGACTTCTTTATCGGTTGTGACTGATAATTTTTTATTTTTTTTCCCCCTTTCCTCCCCGTCTATTGTTCACTTCTGTTCGCTGTTTGATAGTCTTCCTCCTGTGTTCGCTCTGCTATCCACCTTTCTTTTGGTGGCGATGAGCGGTCATACTTACAAATATAAATATGTATATATATTTGTGTATATATATAAATATATATATATATTTGTGTATATATAATAATATATATATATATTTGTGTATATATATAATAATATATATATATATTTGTGTATATATATATATATATATATATTTTTGTGTATATATATAAATATATATATATTTGTGTATATATATATATATATATATATTTGTATATATATTATTTGTGTATATATATTTATATATATATATATTTGTGTATATATATATATATATATATATATTTGTGTATATATATTTGTGTATATATATATATATTATATATTTGTGTATATATATATATATATATTATTTGTGTCTATATTATATATATATATATTTGTGTATATATATATATATATATATATTTGTGTATATATATATATATATATATATTTTGTTATATATTATATATATATATATTTGTGTATATATATATATATATATATATATTTGTGTATATATATATATATATATATATTGTGTATATATATATATATATATATATTTGTGTATATATATATATTATATATATATATTTGTGTATATATATATATATTATATAGATTTGTGT
>JAJOZX010007274.1:210000-229219 GCA_023014485.1 Bathynomus jamesi | reverse complement strand
CCCAAAGATAGAAATCAAGGGGGGTGAGATCTGGGGATCTGGGAGGCCACTCCACAGGACCACGCCGACCAATCCAAGCATCCGGAAACTGCTGATCCAAATTTTCCTATGTATGGAAACTTACGGCCCACCCTGTATATATATATATATATATATTCATTTCCCATTTGCATTTAAAGGGTTTATAGTTTTCTTATATTTCGTTTCAAATATGGGAAAAAATTAAACAGTCATATTAAATGTTAAGAATTTGCCAACTTACCATCCTGGCGGTCGAGCGATTGGCGCTAAATTTGAATTATTGCAGCAAGATTTAGGCGAAAAGCAGTGAACAGCGTTGTATAGAATTAGTTTTAGCCCCCAAAAATCTGTAAAACCTGTTTGAACCTGGTCTTTTTCTAGGGATGAACTAAGGGCAAATATCTGCCTAGATGATAAAATCCTAATGCGAATTCAAGTGCATCACCGAGAGATTTCTTGGAAGGGGTACATGTAGCTTTAGAGGGGGCAAGTAGAGTCTTGGGGGAGGCAACTGCCTCCCTTGTCCCCCCCCGCAACGGCAAATGCCGCCACTGTTCACTCTGAATTATCAGTCTTAAGTTACACAATAAAGGAAATAGATAACGATCCTACGTATAAACTTGTAAGAGAAAATATTATGAAGAAATATGGAAAACTGATCATAATATTTGAAAAAAAAACATAATCTAACGAAGTTTATTTTATATATTTCTGTACAGCGTAAACAAAATAGTTAGGAAAGATTTGCAAAACAATTAATAAGTAAAAATTAAGAGAAAAGGCTATTTTAAGAAGATGGAGAGCCATTTTATACGTTCCCGAACTGTTAATAAAGTTTATTTAGAATTTATTTATATTTAATTATATAATTTATTTATATTTTATTTATAATTTGTTTATAATTTGTTTTGTAATTTGTTTATGAAGTATATGAAAGCGCATTCCAAAATTTTTCGGATTTCAATTATGTCTTTTAGAATTTTCCCAATTAATATTATGATTATACAGAGTAACCCGTTTAATGTCACGTCGATGGTGAACGAGATAATCGTGATATAAAGCGGGTCATGCTAATAACCGAGTTTGACATTCGCAACTTGCCAACTTAAAAATGCAACGTAATAAGCTAAATTTTAAAGTAATCGGTTGTCTTACTTTGTTTTGCACTGTTTATTGTTTAAAGCAACGTCATGTAACATAGCCTCAAATTTGGCAAATAATGTCCAATCGACATTGTCATTTTGTGCTATAAAATGTTTCAGCTTTGTTATACAGTTCAAAGCTTCCGACGACGTCACACAACATAACAGATGTTTCTTCTCCATTCACATCGTCTACAATCTTCTTCCTTTTGAGAATCATGATAATCATGATAATACAGCATGATACAGTACAATGTGCACGTGCCAAGACTTGACAATAAAAGGGTTCGTGATATAAACCGAAGTGATATTAAGCGAGAAATTTATATTGCAACGTATAGCAATGGGTCACTGTTTTTTTTAAAATAGTGAAAATAACAGGGTTGTGATATTAACCGAGGTGATATTAGCTTCCGCCCGAATTGTTCATTCTGACGAAGGTCAAGCTTTTCACTCCACCTTAGACCTACAGTTTAACGTGGAATCCGAACCACGCCACACCAGCAGCCCAGCTTTTTAACCACTAGGCTACCCAGGGTACCCATTTATCTATCAACCACTTTCTTTATTGTGTGGAAGGATGAACAGCTGGGTTTTGCTGCGCGCCGGCTGCTGTCACCGGGTCTCGAACCCGGGGCCGATGGATTCGTAGTCAGCGACGCTAACCACTACATCATCGTTGTGATAGTGGTTAGCTTCGCTGACTACGAATCCATCGCTCCCGGGATCGAGACCCGGTGACGACAGGCGGCGCGCAGCAAAACCCAGCTGTTCATCCTTTCACACAATAAAAATTGGTTGCTAGATAAATGGGTACCCTGGGTAGCCTAGTGGTTAAATCGCTGGGGTGCTGGTGGGTCGCGGTTCGGATTCCACGTTAAACTGTAGGTCTAAGGTGAAGTGACAAGCTTGACCTTCGTCAGGATAAACAATTCGGACGGAAGCAAAACCAAGGTTAACCAAGGTGTGTATATATATGGGACTGAACTCAGAATGGTCCCCTGAGATCTTTTATGTTACACACAGACCGTGCATGGAACAAGGAACTCTTCTGGGAAAATTACATCCACTATAGTTCGAATAAGTAATGGCCTCTTTGCGAGTGACCCGTTGCCCACGTCGGGCTAACATCATGAAAAAGAAAAACTATAGTATTTGTCATTTACCATTACTTATTCGAACTATAGTGGATTTAATTTTCCCAGAAGAGTTCCTTGTTTCATGCACGGTAGTAGTATAGCCGCAAAAGGGGAGAGTGCAAGAATGTTGCAAGTGATGACGTAATGTTGCAAAGGGGGTTGTGGTTGTTGCAAAGGGGGGAGGGGGTGGGGGTTGCAAAAAAATTGGGGGATGCTGCAGGTGCAACAAGGAAAACTTGGAGGCGGCGTTATCCCCCAAGAGAAAGGAGAGAAAGGAGGAGGAGAGGTGTTCACCTGGCAGGAGCCAAGTGCATATTAAGACTTCAGCCGAGTAGGCGTTGTTTTATAGGCTCCTAATCAGCCAGTTGGCTGTAAATGGCTTGAGTTGCCAGATAGCGCCATGTATTCATTTAATTCTAATCGAAGACTGAGTTGCCAGATACCTCTTTTTAGCGATACCATTGTATACATTATTATAGACTCCTAATCAGCCAGTTGGCTGTAAATGGCTTGAGTTGCCAGATACCCCTTTTTAGCAGTATTATTGTATACATTATTATATACGCTTAATCAGCCAGTTGGCTGTAAATGGCTTGAGTTGCCAGATACCACTTTTACCCATTATTATGGTGAGTTGTCTCCAATTAAAAGATTTCGTTCCATCAGATACCATTGTATACATTATTATATTTCTTAAAAGAATAACGGTAGTAGGTTTAGAAGGCGTAACAATTAAGTAAAACAACATTGCATCATTCTGTTTATTATAAATATATAGAAAATAAATATACATTTCAATTGAGGAATATGCATATAACAGCACAGGAAATATATACACACAATTATGGATATATATAAAATAAAATATACATTTCAAATAGAGATAAATATACATTTCAATAGAAATATGTACATAACAGTACAGGAGAAATATCACGCAAAATATATATAAATACAATTCAATAGAAATATGCGTATAATCAGTACAGGAGAAATGTCAAGCAAAATATATATATAAATACAATTCACTTTTTTTTCAAAATACTAAACTCGGTCTTAATCGAGTTTACAATTACATCATTATTGCTCTGCATTACGCAGTATATGCGGCCTAATAATATTTCACCGCTTAAAGTATAGGGAAACCTGTATTCGATATGAAGGGCTTTCATATCGTTCAGTACTATTTTTGTTCCCACTTTACAACCGGTTGGTAAGTCATCTTTAAATACGTCTAGAATACAATCAAAAGCACGCACAAAGAGTTCATCGTTAGCTACATTATTAAACACAAGTTTATAAACACGCTTTTCCAATCGAGGGTTTATTTCTACCGACTCGAGCTTTTCAATCGTGAACTCACTCAACATAGCGGCAATTGAAATAATCTTCTAAATCGTTACGACAACTGCGCGTTATATAAAGAAATAGTTCTTCAGGGTGAACGGTGTAGGTGAGCTCAGCCTTGTACCGATCAATTGCTTTGTACCAAAGTTCATGGTATTTCAAAGAGTCTAAACTTTTTAAATAAACGTCCAGCTCTAGACCATTCTCACCAGCCCTACACTCGGTAAACCCATCGAGCAGAGCGGTGTAGGCGTATTCAAGTAATGTATCAAAATAAAGCATATCCGTAACACGCGCGTCTAATATAGGTTTCAGCTTACGGAATCCGACGATTTCAAACATTCTGTCGAGGATGAAACGGTTTCGCGTAGGAACAAGAGCGTTATTATCAGAAGCATTCTTCCACATCAACCGTATATCAATGCACGGCCGATCGTTATTTATACACAACGTACATACAACGGCGTATGAGGGTGCGTCACTAATCTGCTCTCTTCTTGTACCTACGTTAGCAGGTATTTTATAACGATCTTCACTCCACTTCTCAACTATCACGAAGATTCTATTCATCTCCTCGATACTTAAATAAACCCGTTTGTTTGTCGGTCTACATTCCGTTTCCAGTACATAGCTAATGGTACCGGAATTACGCCTGAACACGCGCAACGATTTCGTCACGGACACATCGTACGAGGCGTTGAGAATGCTGCTCAAAGGAAGTTCCATCGTATTCGAGGAGCGCACGTCCACTCGGCTCAAGCTCTGAGATAACTATGAGCCGTGTGAGGCACGCAGGTAGGCAGGACGGTTCGACGGGCGGCTGACTCGATGATACGTGAATGGGCTTGTTCGTATGATCCGCGAGTCGAATTGCTGTACATATTTGTTTTTCCGGAATTAATTTCATCACTACCAGCCTACGCACCAGACATTTTGGATAAGAACTAGGAACATTTTATGTTTTACTAAACATCTCCACACTCCGGCGCACTATTTGAGAGGAACATATGTTCATATTTTTCCTTTCTGCCCATCAAACGATACTCGTCTCTAAACTCTGTTAAAAATTCACGCAGGGCACTAGCCACAACCTCACTACGAACCTCATCATGATATACGTTAATATAGTGATAAAAATACTTAAGATTGTCCATGATCACGAGATTCGCATTTTCAGTCGTAGGGTATGAGTAATCGACATGGTGTAGCATGACGTAATACCGCTTGTCACACCACCCATCAGCAAGACTCATTATCCATATCTGCTGCTTCTCTTCTGCACGCGTTGTTTATTTTACTTCACGGTGTATGTGAGACTTTATAAAGTTTAGCTCTGCAGTATACTTCAGCACATCGTCTGTGCAACGAAAGCCTTCAACGGTCTCACCAGAACATCCGTAGAGTATTTGTACATCTTGGAACTACGCACAATCCAATGTGTTTTTAAAAGAGGCATAGGAGGGAGGAATAGGAAGTTTTTCGGTATCCACCACATCCTGGCACTTTACTGAATACCATTTCGTAAACGTTGTGCAAGCAATATTAAAGGTAGCCATTTGAATACACGTCTGATCTGAATACACGTCTGATCTCTCGGGCTTACTGCGGTCGACTGACCACGCAGGGACTCCCAGATAGTAGCATGACTCACGGTCTTACAGTGGGCGGAGCTTAGAACTTTCACCTGCACACACACACACACACACAAAGGAGAAAGTGAAACGCTATTTGAAACATGATTTATTTAACAAACGAGATATTCAAGTTATATATATTTACAAATACGATTTAATAAACGAGATATTCAAGTTATATATATATATTTAGAAATACGTGTAATAATCAATAGATACGATTATATACAATACGTGTGAGTTAGAAGCATCATTGGTATACAAAGGGTACGGTATCATAGGTACCAGGTAACTGGTAACGTTTCCTATAGGTGTTACGGCACACCTTCGTACCCCTAAGTTCCTTCACGCCCCCCAGCTTCTGCGCCCGAAAATTGTGGGTGCCTACAATTAGTTGGGGAGGTTGTTCATCATCGTCCAAACATACTAGATCCTTCAACGACTCAAAGTTAACAACCTCCCGATTCGCATGGTTGAGCGTAATACCCTTTGCCTCACCTCACCCCACCCCATAAGTCTTAGGTCCTGTTGAGGCAAAAGAGTCGGCGTATGCGTTGTCCCCCCCCCACGCCATTTGCAGCAACCCCCACCCCCTTTGCAACAACCCCCACCCCTTTGCAACAACCCCACCCCCTTTGCAACATTACGTCATCACTTGCAACATTCTTGCACTCTCCCCTTTTGCGGCTATACTACTCACGGTCTGTGTGTAACATATATTTTTAGGGTGGTCCAAAATTATACAGTAAATTTTAAAAGTATCTGAATCTTAAGTCTTACCCTCGGAAATTGTTACCTATATTAAAAAAACGTTACTGACCAAAACTTATCAAAATTAATAAATATTTAGTGGTGCCACACTCGACTTTAAATTTCTTAATTTTCTTATTTCAAAATTCTTTGAATTCATATCGCAGTCCCCTCCATGTTCTACTATAATGGGGTATTAACCATTCAGAGGTGGGGGTCTCATGGGTGCCCATCTCCCACTCATTGTTGCTGCGTTCACAGTTCCTGCTTCAAGTTTGATTTTTTTACATTAGGAAACTGCAGGCGATGTTGCTCTACTACTTGCAGGAAAAACTGCTTTTGACTTTCATTCTTAGTTAGATGTGCATTGAAATTTTTTATTAATGCTATTCCTCTTTCAGATTTATCATTTGTTACCATCACTGACTTGACATACTCAAGGGCCATTTGATAATCTTGTCTGTTCTTCCAGTTTGTTGGATCATCCTCAAGAAAGACTAGTGGGAGTCCGAGCTTAGTGAAAAATAGTCGAGACGAGCTAGTAACAAAGCTGGCTACTGTCTTGTTTTGAATATCGTTGGCAGAAAGATTAAAATTTATTCTTTTGGGCGGATGTTTAGATCCCCTTATGTCGAGTGCCTTTACCATGTCTCTTTTAACATCAATGGAAATATCTTCATCAAAGAATGAAAGTGAAATAAGAAATTCACTTAGGTCCAAAGATGGCGAGAAAGTGCTTGAGATGCTGCAGAAGCAATGCTTTTGTCTTCGTATACTAGCAGCAGTTTTAGTAGCGAAAGATCATTAGCAGGGGCAGAAGCAGCGATAGGTGCAGAAAACCATGCAGGAACATACTGTACAGTAGTGTCTAATGGCAAATTGTGCAAAACGTTTTATTCCACTTTGCTCCTTTAGAGTCATTTTAAACTGTGAGCAGAAAAGATTCATTTTTATTGAATAGATTATGCGAGACATCCACCTGGCATGATGCAAAGCACCTGGCTTTAGAAATTTGACTCCACGTGGTGGTACACCTCCTAGATATATGATTGTAAGTTCCAGGACCTCTCTGTAATCATCTCGGATTTGTGTGGAGGTTAGATGCTTCTTACAAATAACAAGCAGTTCATCACGTCCTGGAGTTATCAGGAAAGGTTTCAAAATTTTCTTTATTGATGGAGTTCCAGGCAGACTTAAAGCGTTTGAATATCGGAATATCAGGTCTGCTACTGGCGAAACAAAGACACACCTCAAAAACATTGGATGCAATAAGTTCAATTATATGGTGCCGGCATGCAGTATTTAGTAAGTCTTCTCCAAGCTTTTGTTCTATTTGTGCAGTAGCTCCCTTTTTAGGACCCGTGTTCGTGGCAGTTCTGTCAAAGCACATACCTTTAATGCGATCAATTAAGTTCCAGTCCTTTAAACATTCGACAAAAGATGTTGCAATGTCTACTCCTGTGCCAGTCTCGAGTTTGGGTACTGCAAGCAACTTTGATTTGCCTCCTCCTGACACCAACACTGCTAATCTTTCAACTTTTTCATTTCCAGTTAAATCGATTAGCATTTTTCCATCCCAATGCACCATTAAAGAACATTCAGGATTAAAGGATTCTTTTAAATCTTTTGCGATTTTCTCACGCACATCCATTCTCTTTTGACGAACTGTACTTCTGCTTATGGACAAGTCATCAAGATCATGATTTAATGCAGAGGCAGCAGCTGATAGCGCATATACGGCCTGTCTATCAGAAATATTCGATCTATCCAATGCAACTGCAACGTCTCGTGTTACAAGTTCCTTCTTACTTGGTTTGCTAGGAACCTTCTTGCCTGCATTATTTTTTGATGCCGTGTTAGTTTTACACAACATTGTTTCATCTTCACTACTCATGCTCATTGTTTCATCTTCACTACTCATGCTCATTGTTTCATCTTCACTACTCATACTACTTGATGAAGTCAATTTGGCAAACTTTGTTTCTTCCTCCTTTCTCTTACTTTCCCGACGTGCTAACCGTTCTTTAGCTGACTCTCTCTTCCTTTTACGATCTTCCTTCTCTGATAATGCTTTGTCAACGTTAGCCATATATCCTTTTCTTCCCTTCTGTTTTTGAGCTTGGAGGAATTCTGTCTTCTTTAATCTTGATCATCTCGTGCGCTTTTTGGTGAGCAATATCAAAGAGATCGTTTAAACTGTCCGTATATACTCTTTCAATCATTGGTATAACATTATAATCAGCTCTTGTTGGAATTCTAGCTTGTTCCCAAAAATCAACTACCTTTATGTAAACTGCTTTAGAAGCTTCTCTTAGTTTCCTTTTCCTTAAGTAAATAAAAAAGACGACGGAGCACATCACCTTTGGAAGGAAGTTTTCTCTCGCATATCATTTCAATTGATTGTCCAATGAGCCATATTTTGATATTTCTGCGAGTTTTCATTGAGGAACTTGCCATTTCTAATATGATTATTCACGATTGCAACACTGTAAACGAACTGCAATACACTGCAAATGACTGCAAACAATACATCGCAAACGACAGGTTGGCAAAAGACTGAGGCTTGTGAATAAAAAATACGATTGTTATAGGAACGCCCTTTCAACACCTTTACGCAAGATGAGCACTTAATGGGAAAAGTGACGAAATCTATTTCACGGAAAAACGTGAATACAAATATCAACAGAACAGACGCGATTCTTGCCTCAACGGTTCAGTACCGCTCATACAAGATGTGCTTCGGAATATTTAACCACAATAAGCATACAGAAATCTATATTATGCAAAAAAAAAATTATATATATCGAAATATTTTTCGTAAAGACAATAAATCTATATTATGGGGAAGAAGCAAAAAAGGTTTTTAAAAACATCTAAATTCAAATGCGATGTGGCACCACTTAAAATTTTTTGATCTTATTAAAATTTTATATTTAGAGTTTTTTCAACATAGGTAACAATTTTAGGGGGTAAGACCTACGAATTTTCAACATTTACTTTTTTGGACCACCCTAATATATATACACCTTACAACCTTACAAAGAGTGAGCCTTGTGAATAAAAAATACAATTGTTATAGGAACGCCCTTTCAACACGTTTACGCAAGATGAGCACTTAATGGGAAAAGTGACGAAATCTATTTCATGGAAAAACGTGAATACAAGTATCAACAGAACAGATGATTCTTGCCTCAACGTGTTCAGTACCGTTCATACAAGATGTGCTTCGGAATATTTAACCACAATAAACATACAAAAATCTATATTATGCAAAAAAAAATTATATATATCGAAATATTTTTCGTAGAGACACAATAAATCTGTATTATGGGGAAGAAGCAAAAAAGGTTTTTAAAAACATCTAAATTCAAATGCGATGTGGCACCACTTAGAATTTTTTGATCTTGTTAAAATTATATATTTAGAGTTTTTTCAACATAGGTAACAATTTTAAGGGGTAAGACCTACGAATTTTTAACATTTATTTTTTTAGACCACCCTAAATTTTATATATACAGGGTGTTTCAGGTGGAAAGGTCAATACTTCGGGAGGTGATAGTATCGGTCATTGTGAGAAAAAAAGTTCATATGAACATGTGTCTAATTCTGAATGGTTACGGAGATAGAGCTGTTTGAATCTGATGCGCGCGCAGCTCTTCCTTCCCCTTCCCTCCCTATAATCTTGAACCATGTAAGCATTAATGTAAGCTGTAACAAATTATTTGTCATTTCTGTATCTGATACCATTCAAAATGCCAATGTTTAAACATTAAATGTTAGAAACAGTAATTGGTTTCTCTTTCTTGATTACCATTAACAATGCTTTTGTATTTGTAGATTCAAACAGCTCTATCTCCGTAACCATTCAGAATCAGACACATGTTCATATGAACTTTTTTCTCACAATGACCGATACTATCACCTCCCGAAGTATTGACCTTTCCTCCTGAAACACCCTGTGTGTGTGTATATATATATATACCTTACCTTATGAACCTTATGTTGTTTCGTGCGTTGGTCTCTCTTCACACGGAGGTCAAGCTGGTGGCCCCGCCTCTAGGTCTGGCCTGGTGGAGGAGCGAGTTGCTTTCTTGCGCTCTCCACCGTACATAGCCAGGCACGCCCGGCTCATCTGGTACTGTCCTGAGCCAGGCATCCAGTCTTTTCTTGAAGACTTCAACTTTGACCCCCGTTACGTTTCTGAGGTCCTTAGGAAGCTGGTTGAAAAGTCTTGGCCCCCTGACAACCAAGCTATTTTCCTTCAGGGTTGAGGAGGTCCCTTGTCGTGCCTTTAATTTGGGAACACTACACATTCTGCCTTTCCTATTTTCCAGTGTTGTTTGAATGGTAATTGGGTTTAGTTTTAGGTTTGGTACCAGTTTTTCGATCATTTTCCATATGTAGAGTATGATGTACCTCTCTCTTCTTCTTTCCAGTGAGTACAGATTTAGTTTACGTAGTCTTTCCCAGTAGTTGAGTTCTTTGCAGCCATCAATCTTGGCTGTGAAATGCCTTTGCGTTTCTTCTAGTTTATTAGTTTCTTCCTTTTTATATGGGGACGTCAAAACTGAGCAGTATTCAAGTTTTGGTATAATCAGTGTTTTTAGCAGGGGAATCATTACTGTCCTGTCCCTTCTCTTGAACGTTCTTAGAACCTGTCCGGCGACTCTTTTTGCTTTATTTATCGCTATCTGATTTTGTGTTTCGAATTTCGCATCATCTGTCATTATTATCCCGAGATCAATCGCTTTCATGCTTCTCTGAATTTCCTGTCTATCTGGAGCATAATATGCAGTCTGTTTAAGTTCTTCTTTTCTACCATATCTCAAGAGCTGAAATTTCTCGGCGTTGAATGACATGTTGTTTTCTTCTGACCATTTGTATATTTTGTTCGTGTCCCTCTGCAAGGCCTCCACGTCATGTACATCGCTGATTTTTCTGCTGATCTTTGTATCGTCTGCAAAGAATGTTACTATACTATTGCTGTTTACTCCGCTGTCTATGTGTGTTAGCATGATAATGAACAGGAGTGGGGCCAGTACTGTCCCTCGTGGTACTGAGCTGCGTACTTCCGATTCTGATGATGATATACCTTGAATTTTGACGACCTGCAGACGATCACTAAGGAAGTTGTAGATCCATTTTCCCACTTTGCCTGTTATTCCCATGTCTTTAATTTTATGTGCTATTATACCATGGTCACATTTATCGAAAGCTTTAGCAAAATCTGTGTATATAACATCGTAGTTGTCATTGCCTTCCAATACATCTAGGATATTGTTGTAGTGCTCTATTAGTTGTGATAGGCATCATCTACCTGATCGGAATCCATGCTGATTTTCGTTGAATCTTTCCCGTGTCTCCAGGAAATCATAAATTTTCTCTCTAACTATTCTTTCAAATACTTTGGTGAGGTGGGACGTCAATGACACTGGTCTATAGTTCTTTGCTTGAGATCTGTCCCCTCCTTTATATATAGGGACAATATATATATATATATATATATATATTATATATAATATATATATATATATATATATATAGAGAGAGAGAGAGAGAGAGAGAGAGAGAGAGAGAGAGAGAGAGAGAGAGAGAGAGAGAGAGAAGAGAGAGAGAAGGGGGGGGGAGAGGATTGACAAAAGTAAATAGACACCACGATGATTGTCCTCAATAACAAATGGCAAACTTCATCAAAGGAATGCCAGAACATGTGTCAGTCTCACAAAATTTGAAAGGGAAAACAACACGCATCTACTGTAAATATATTGATTCAATAAATCTGTTATTACTTACTGACTTTTGTTATCATATTAAAAGCTATGGAAAAACCGAAGGTGTCTATTTCTTTTGTGAACTTTGGTTGGTTGGTTTAGCTTCCCCGAATTGATCATTCTGACGAAGGTCAAGCTTGTCACTCCCTTAGACCTACATTTTAACGTGGAATCCGAACCACGCCCCATCAGCAGCTCAGCGTCTTAACCACTAGGCTACCCAGGGTACCCATGTATCTACCAATCAATTTTTATTGTGTGAAAGGATGGACAGCTGGGTTTGCTGCGCGTTGCCTGCCGTCACCGGGTCTCGATCCCGGGGCAGATGGATTCGTACTTAGCGACGCCAATCACTACACCACCGAGGCATATATATATATATATATATATAAAAGCTGTTAAGAAATAATGCAAGTTTAGGGTTAATCAATTAATGGGTGAATTACTAATTGAAAATGCTTCTAGTGAATCATTTGTCAGACTATTCCAATTACTTGTCATTCAGTGTCACTCAAATTCCCATTCTCGGTCCAAAAATAGGAACGTTCGAAGTGAAATTTCCAAAAAGGGAAAGAAACAGTTTCCTGATTTGGGAAATGATAAAAAGAAATCGTTACGCAATGGTGTGCCGAAGGGTATTTATTATTTCCTACGAAAATTCTAACTTAAAACGTAAATCCTTCACTGGAAATGGATTGATTTAAAAATTGCCTTCGATGAGATTCCCACGCGGGATTTTCCACTCTTGGACGAAGAATCAAATAGAAACAATGAGTGGTTCCCAACGTTTTCTCGTCCAAGGTACTCCAATACCATTTGTTTTCTATCGCGACACCCCTCAGGTTTTGCGTTTTCCACTGTTTAGCATCCAGTTTCCTCCCGGGCACCACGTAAATTCAAACTGACACTATAGAGTTTTCTTATTGATATAATTAATTGTCAATGTTTTTCTTTGATTTGAAATTTACATAAGTTCAGTAAATTTTGAATTGTGAATGCACTATTTTGGGGGTTTATAGTGAAATTTGGCGGCACTCCGGCTGGGAAACATTGTTCTGGAAGCAGAGAGAGAGCGAGAGAGAGAAAAAAAAAAAAAATATATATATATATATATATATATAATACAATTTTCCCCTTAGGTTTCTCAGACTATATATATATATATATATCGCACGTACGCGCAATAATGTCACAATATCAAAGTAAATCCCATCTATTAAAATTTCCTGTTTTTCTCATTTTGAAACTGTTTACGATATATATATATATGTGTGTGTGTGTGTGTGTGTGTGTGTGTGTGTGTTACAGGGAATCTGTGTAACTAGGGATTTCATGTAATGTTAAGTCGTGATATTTTCGTTAAACCTACGGGAAAATTATTGAATGCCCGGTTAGGTAAACTGTACGCCCTTGACGATTAGTTAGGTTAAGTCCTGATATTATCGTTAAAACTAGCAAAAATATCACGACTTAACCTTACATGAAATCTCTCAACATTTTAGGAATTTCATGAAATCTCTAGTTACACAGATTCCTTGTAACACACACACACACACACACACACACACACACCACACTATATATATATATATATATATATATATATATATATATATATATATGTCGTAAGGTAGACTCTAATGATGCCCATTCCTTCGTAATTAATTTCCTGATTTCTCTTCCACTTTAACATATTGCTTCCCAGGGACCTCTCTTTAACATATTGCTTCCCAGTGTATATCACATTAACATATTGCTTCCCAGTGTTAATCACTTTAGCATATTGCTTCCCAATATTTAGGATAAGGAGTACGATAAAAAATGTTCGCTTTAACAAAGTAAAGGCATAAAAAGTAAATCATAACATGTTAAAATATTAGATTGAAAGTAAATGGTGCTGGTTAAGTGTGCGGTCTACCTACGATTGGTTAGGTTTAATCATGCTATTTTCGTTAAAACTAACGAAAATATCATGACTAAACCTAACCAATCGTCAAGGGCGATTGACAATGGGATGTAAACAAACAATTAGTAAACAAGATAAGAAGCTATAATTAAAAGGTAGACCACCGACTCGTAGGTAGACCGCACACTTAACCAGCACCAAGTAAATTTATTAGAATTGTTGCGCTATTTGGTCACACAAAGTCAAAAATGGATTTCGGAAGAATCGGTCACGCCACATCATTTGCCACGAGTACGAGTTGAATAGCTCCTTTTTGCATCCTTTCATTTTCTTTATATATTTAATGTAGGTTAACTGAATGCCCGGTTACGTCAACTGAATGCCCGGTTAAGTCAACTGTACGCCCTTGACGATTGGGTAGGTTAAGTTGTGATATTTTCTTAAAACTAATGAAAATATCACGACTTAACCTAACCAATCATCAAGGGCGTACAGTTGACCTAACCAGGCATTCAGTTAACCTACATTAAATATATAAAGAATGTCCGGTTAGGGCATTTATAGCTTTGTTTACGGTCGGTAGGTTATCTCCTAGATTACCAACCTCTTTCTAACCAACCAACCTTCTCTTTTTAACATATTACTTCCCAGTGTTAATCACTTTAACATATTGCTTCCTAGGAGGGATCACTTTAACATATTGCTTGCCGAACGCTTTGGGAAGCAATATGTTAAAGGGATCCCAAGGATATCATGCGCCGTCAGGCTCACGCCCCCCCCCCCCCCAGCTTTCCACAAAATCTTGGATCCGTGCTTGGATTATTGTAAAGGTTTTAAAATGCAAGCATCAATTGTATGTCAAAAAAGTTCCTGCAGAGACACGGTCTGTATAAATTTATCTATCAGCCACGTAGAAAATATCCATTTCTACAACCTCAGTTTACAGACTAAGTTTACAGTTATAAATAATATTCATTGTTGTTATTATTACTTTTATATACAGTTTAGTTGTTTGTTTACATATATTGTTTATTGTTAGTTATTGCCTGTTACGCACTAATATTATTTTGTATTTATACGACATTGAAACATTACCCTGCGCTTTTATACTCAGACCCAAGAAACCTTATTGAGAAACCTATACAGGGAAAAACCCGCATCTCACACACAGATACCCCCCCATATATATATATATATATATATATATATATATATTATATATATAACCTTTAACCTTTGGTTAGCTTCCGCCCGAATTGTTCATTCTGACGAAGGTCAAGCTTTTCACTCCACCTTAAACCTACAGTTTAACGTGGAATCCGAACCACGCCCCATCAGCAGCCCAGCGTCTTAACCACTAGGCCACCTAGGGTACCCATTTATCTACCAACCACTTTCTTTATTATGTGGAGGGATGAACAGCTGGGTTTTGCTGCGCGCCGGCTGCCGTCGGGTCTCGAACCCGGGGCCGATGGTTTCGTAGTCAGCGACGCTAACCACTACACCGCCATATATATATTATATATATATAATACATAATAATGATTGGGTTGTTTAACCTCCTTAGCAACATCTAAGGTCATATGATGGAGGGGACCTACAGTTTTACGTGGGATCTGAACCACGGGTCGCTACATAATCTGAACGCGGAGGACGTTCTCCCAATCTTCGATCCAACTACTATCCAGACCCAATGTCGGTTAACTTCGTTGATCAATGGAAGCGGAGTTAAGACATTGGCTACGACGTAGCCCATATACTGTATATATATATATATATATATATTAGGGTGGGGGGTGAACATTTTTTCAACTATTGCTTCACTGGTAATAAGGTGGATTGAAGGGTGATAAAAAAGAATATGAGAATTAAAAAAATTTCAATTCATCCTAAGTACCCCATTTTTCTCCCCCAAAAAATGGCCGCCAGCCAGTCATTATACGCTTCATAACTCGAAAAGTATTCTTTTCACAAAAACATTTGCTGAAGCAAAAATTGTTTATTTCACATTTTCTACCTCATATAAATGTTTCAGATGTTTAATGACATTTTTTTATTTTTCAGGTTTTTGTTGGATTTGGAATTGGTAATTTCTGATAATTAGTAACAAATATGGCTTCTGCTTCAAGCATTAGAGCTACAAGGAGTCAATCAAAACCACATTTTATATTTGGAACCGCACAAGAGCTTCCTCTTAGAACATTGCCAACAAATAAACAGGTGGGCCAATACCATGTTCTTTTAAAAGAAGCCACTTCAGTGACTTCACATAACTCTGATATTTTCAACAAAATTACTGAAGATATACTCTGTATTTGGAGAAAAGCTTCAATTCCTGCAATAGCTGACAAATCAGTTTATATCAAATTAAAGCGGTTCATCGTCAAAGCAAACGATCTTAGTAGATCAAAAAGTAGTGTCAAAATGAGAGAAAATTTTAATGACACCTTGGAAGAATTATTCGATATCAGTGCCTGTAAATGCCCTTTTATCTCCCATCAAAACTTTGGCTATTCTGAGAGCTGCGAAGATGTTCACATAAGATGCACCTGTCGAAGAGAACTGAAGGTACCAAAAGAAGAGCTTCTGTTTTCACAGGATCAGCGATCGACGCGTACAATAAAAATAGGGGGCGTTGATAAAGTCATGACAAAAAGAATTTAAAAAATGCAGTCTAGGAAATTGCGGACAGAAGAAGGAATGGTTAAAAGAAGAAGAGAATGAAGGACTCATATTTTAACCGAAATAGAATGTTTTTCAGATGTAGAGAGTACTTCCACACAATATGAATTAGACCCACATCAGAGTGAATCAGACTATGAGTCAGTTGCCATACAAGGTCAAATGAGACTTCCATTGCCTACTGTAGCGATGGAAGCCGATAGATTTGGAATTTCAGATCGAGCAGCAGCTGCTTTGGCTTCAGCTGCTTTAGTTGATTATGGAACAATCACTAAAGAAGATAGTATGCTTTTGATTGACAAGAACAAAATCCGACGGGAAAGAGAGAAAATGAGAAAAGTTTGGTGATGGAGAGTAAAGCTAATCCTGCTGTTATATCTGCTATATTTTTTGACGGAAGAAAGGACAAGACTTTGGTGAAGGTGGAGAAAGGAAACAAATGGTATGGAGACTCCATTAGAGAGGAACGCTATGTTTTGGTGTCTGAGCCAGGAAATGAATATTTAACCCATGTAGTTCCTTCTTCTGGTAAAGCTCAAGATATAGCTGAGAGTTTGTTCTCCTTCTTTCAAGAGTCAGCTATTAATGAGAGCATTCGTCTCATAGGATGTAACAGTACAAATACCAACACAGATGCCAAGGGTGGGATCATTCACCTCATAGAAGAAAAACTAAAGAAACCGTTACAATGGAGCATTTGTATGCTGCATACAAATGAACTTCCCCTTCGACACTTATTTGAACATTTTGATGGTAAAACAAAAGGTCCAACATGTTTCACTGGAAAAATCGGAGTAGCACTGAAAGAATGTGAAAAAATGCCTGCAGTCAATTTCAAACCAATTAGAAACGGCATTGATTTAACACACATATCAGAAGAGGTTATCGATGATCTTAGCCAAGATCAACAGTATTTGTACAAAATTATTGTGGCTATAAGAAGTGGGAATGTCCCAAAAGATTTGGAAAATACAAAACCCGGACCACTGAACCATTCTCGATGGCTGACATTAGCAAATCGTGTCCGCCGCCTATACATTGCAGAGAAAACTCCTTCATTGGCTCTTTATTCAATAATTTTCTTCATTGTTACAAATTATGGACCAAGCTGGTTCGATATCAAGAGTAGACCACATATATATGGAATGGACCACATCACATATTTGGAGCAATTAAAAGACTCCATCTTCTTCCAAAGGATGTTCAGAATGTAGTGAAGCCTTACATTGCTAGAAACGCGTATTTTGCTCATTGCGAAAATGTTCTGATAGCAATGTTATCAGATACATCAGAACAAAAACGAAACAGAACAGTTGATTTCATCATGAACATTAGAACAAAGACGGAAAATGTGTCCAAAATCAGAGAATTTAAGATTCCTGAGATAAATTTCAACGCAAACGCATGGGATGATATTATTTACTGGTCAAAAGAAATGCTGACTGAACCTCCCCTCACTATGGCGCTCACAAATATTGAACTCAATGCACTTAGTGTTAAAAAACTGTGCCTACCCAATTATCCACTTCATTTACAAAGTGTCGAGAGGGCAATAAAACTTGTCACCGATGCGGCCTCATCTGTATATTCCCAAGAATCCTGTGATGGATTTATAAAAGCAAGAATTAGGTCTCGTTCATTGCTTCCATGTATGGAAACCAAGAGAGAAATGACTTCACTTTTTGACAATTAGCTTTTAATTAGAGACTGAAATAATTCACCAAAATTTCATAAAAGCAAACACTTCACGATTTTGAAAAGGGATCTTTTTAGAAGTGTATTGATTATATGTTTCTGCAATTGTGGTAATAAAATGTCAATAATTTCTCTCGTTGATTAGTGTTGTTGTAAATTATAGTTTGAATATTCAAAATTATATAAGGTTATTAACTATTATCAAAGTAATATACTTCGGTCATCAAAGAATTTTTATTTATTTAGAAAAAAGTGATTTATTTGTGATACGTATCGAGGTAAATTTTGATAAAATTTAAAATTGAGAAAATAATTTATAAAAGGGCACTTTCTAATGTACTTTTTTATTTTGAATAATTTGTATTCTATAGTGTCTTTTAATTGGATGCATATTTTTCAAGTTATAAGCATTTATATGTTTGACTAGCGGCCATTTTGTTTTTCTTAAAAAATGTGCTAGTAGGGCAAAATTGATTTTTCTTTTATATCACTTTATGTCATCTATAGAACCCAATACAGCAAATTATAGGTGAAGCAAATAAATATTCCATAAAGAATTGCGTTTCACCCCACCCTATATATATATATCTATATATATATATATATATATATATATATATATATATATATATGGGATGAATTTCACACTTAAACACGTGAAATGAATGAATGATGCAAACCCACAAGGAAAAATAAAAATGACGAGGTGTATTGCTGAATACACGAAAGGCCTTGGAATCATTTATCTTTTTCCTTGTGGTTTGCAGTATATATATATATATATATATATATATATACACTGAGTGATCCATTTAAAACCGTACTACTTTTAATTTCGGTACTATTTTAAATGAATCAACATATACTGTGTGTGTGTGTGTGTGTGTGTGTATTATATATATATATATATATATATATATATATATATATATATATATATATATATTATAGGTATATATATATATATATATATACACAGATCACCTGAAAATCCGTCACCCCAGCCTTTTTTAGTTAGCTTTATAAGGTTAACTAACGAAAATATCACGACCTAACCTAACCAATCGTCAAGGGCGTACAGTTGACCTAACGATTGGTTAGGTTAAGTTGTGATATTTTCGTTAGCCTCATA
>JAJOZX010007274.1:117500-205000 GCA_023014485.1 Bathynomus jamesi | reverse complement strand
CACAAATAAATCACTTTTTTCTAAATAAATAAAAAATTCTTTGATGACCGAAGTATATTACTTTGATAATAGTTAATAACCTTATATAATTTTGAATATTCAAACTATAATTTACAACAACACTAATCAACGAGAGAAATTATTGACATTTTATTACCACAATTGCAGAAACATATAATCAATACACTTCTAAAAAGATCCCTTTTCAAAAATCGTGAAGTGTTTGCTTTTATGAAATTTTGGTGAATTATTTCAGTCTCTAATTAAAAGCTAATTGTCAAAAAGTGAAGTCATTTCTCTCTTGGTTTCCATACATGGAAGCAATGAACGAGACCTAATTCTTGCTTTTATAAATCCATCACAGGATTCTTGGGAATATACAGATGAGGCCGCATCGGTGACAAGTTTTATTGCCCTCTCGACACTTTGTAAATGAAGTGGATAATTGGGTAGGCACAGTTTTTTAACACTAAGTGCATTGAGTTCAATATTTGTGAGCGCCATAGTGAGGGGAGGTTCAGTCAGCATTCTTTTGACCAGTAAATAATATCATCCCATGCGTTTGCGTTGAAATTTATCTCAGGAATCTTAAATTCTCTGATTTTGGACACATTTTCCGGCTTTTGTTCTAATGTTCATGATGAAAATCAACTGTTCTGTTTCGTTTTGTTTCTGATGTATCTGATAACATTGCTATCAGACATTTTCGCAATGAGCAAAATACGCGTTTCTAGCAATGTAAGGCTTCACTACATTCTGAACATCCTTTGGAAGAAGATGGAGTCTTTTAATTGCTCCAAATATGTGATGTGGTCCATTCCATATATATGTCTACTCTTGATATCGAACCAGCTTGGTCCATAATTTGTAACAATGAAGAAATTATTGAATAAAGAGCCAATGAAGGAGTTTTCTCTGCAATGTATAGGCGGCGGACACGATTTGCTAATGTCAGCCATCGAGAATGGTTCAGTGGTCCGGGTTTTGTATTTTCCAAATCTTTTGGGACATTCCCACTTCTTATAGCCACAATAATTATTTTGTACAAATACTGTTGATCTTGGCTAAGATCATCGATAACCTCTTCTGATATGTGTGTTAAATCAATGCGTTTCTAATTGGTTTTGAAATTGACTGCAGGCTTTTTTTTCACATTCTTTCAGTGCTACTACTCCGATTTTTCCAGTGAAACATGTTGGACCTTTTTGTTTTACATCAAAATGTTCAAATAAGTGTCGAAGGGGAAGTTCATTTGTATGCAGCATACAAATGCTCCATTGTAACAGGTTTCTTTAGTTTTTCTTCTATGAGGTGAATGATCCCACCCTTGGCATCTGTGTTGGTATTTGTACTGTTACATCCTATGAGACGAATGCTCTCATTAATAGCTGACTCTTGAAAGAAGGAGAACAAACTCTCAGCTATATCTTGAGCTTTACCAGAAGAAGGAACTACATGGGTTAAATATTCATTTCCTGGCTCAGACACCAAACATAGCGTTTCCTCTCTAATGGAGTCTCCATACCATTTGTTTCCTTTCTCCACCTTCACCAAAGTCTTGTCCTTTCTTCCGTCAAAAAATATAGCAGATAAACAGCAGGATTAGCTTTACTCTCCATCACCAAACTTTTTCTCATTTTCTCTCTTTCCCATCGGATTTTGTTCTTGTCAATCAAAAGCATACTATCTTCTTTAGTGATTGTTCCATAATCAACTAAAGCAGCTGAAGCCAAAGCAGCTGCTGCTCGATCTGAAATTCCAAATCTATCGGCTTCCATCGCTACAGTAGGCAATGGAAGTCTCATTTGACCTGTATGGCAACTGACTCATAGTCTGATTCACTCTGATGTGGGTCTAATTCATATTGTGTGGAAGTACTCTCTACATCTGAAAAACATTCTATTTCGGTTAAAATATGAGTCCTTCATTTCTCTTCTTCTTTTAACCATTCCTTCTTCTGTCCGCAATTTCCTAGACTGCATTTTTTAAATTCTTTTTGTCATGACTTTATCAACGCCCCCTATTTTTATTGTACGCGTCGATCGCTGATCCTGTGAAAAAAAGCTCTTCTTTTGGTACCTTCAGTTCTCTTCGACAGGTGCATCTTATGTGAACATCTTCGCAGCTCTCAGAATAGCCAAAGTTTTGATGGGAGATAAAAGGGCATTTACAGGCACTGATATCGAATAATTCTTCCAAGGTGTCATTAAAATTTTCTCTCATTTTGACACTACTTTTTGATCTAAGATCGTTTGCTTTGACGATGAACCGCTTTAATTTGATATAAACTGATTTGTCAGCTATTGCAGGAATTGAAGCTTTTCTCCAAATACAGAGTATATCTTCAGTAATTTTGTTGAAAATATCAGAGTTATGTGAAGTCACTGAAGTGGCTTCTTTTAAAAGAACATGGTATTGGCCCACCTGTTTATTTGTTGGCAATGTTCTAAGAGGAAGCTCTTGTGCGGTTCCAAATATAAAATGTGGTTTTGATTGACTCCTTGTAGCTCTAATGCTTGAAGCAGAAGCCATATTTGTTACTAATTATCAGAAATTACCAATTCCAAATCCAACAAAAACCTGAAAAATAAAAAAATGTCATTAAACATCTGAAACATTTATATGAGGTAGAAAATGTGAAATAAACAATTTTTGCTTCAGCAAATGTTTTTGTGAAAAGAATACTTTTCGAGTTATGAAGCGTATAATGACTGGCTGGCGGCCATTTTTTGGGGGGAGAAAAATGGGGTACTTAGGATGAATTGAAATTTTTTTAATTCTCATATTCTTTTTTATCACCCTTCAATCCACCTTATTACCAGTGAAGCAATAGTTGAAAAAATGTTCACCCCCCACCCTAATATATATATATATATATATATATATATATATATATATATACAGTATATGGGCTACGTCGTAGCCAATGTCTTAACTCCGCTTCCCATTGATCAACGAAGTTAACCGACATTGGGTCTGGATAGTAGTTGGATCGAAGATTGGGAGAACGTCCTCCGCGTTCAGATTATGTAGCGACCCGTGGTTCAGATCCCACGTAAAACTGTAGGTCCCCTCCATCATATGACCTTAGATGTTGCTAAGGAGGTTAAACAACCCCAATCATTATTATGTATTATATATATATATATATATATATATGGCGGTGTAGTGGTTAGCGTCGCTGACTACGAAACCATCGGCCCCGGGTTCGAGACCCGACGGCAGCCGGCGCGCAGCAAAACCCAGCTGTTCATCCCTCCACATAATAAAGAAAGTGGTTGGTAGATAAATGGGTACCCTAGGTGGCCTAGTGGTTAAGACGCTGGGCTGCTGATGGGGCGTGGTTCGGATTCCACGTTAAACTGTAGGTTTAAGGTGGAGTGAAAAGCTTGACCTTCGTCAGAATGAACAATTCGGGCGGAAGCTAACCAAAGGTTAAAGGTTATATATATATATATATATATATATATATATATATATATATATATATATATGGGGGGTATCTGTGTGTGAGATGCGGGTTTTTCCCTGTATAGGTTTCTCAATAAGGTTTCTTGGGTCTGAGTATAAAAGCGCAGGGTAATGTTTCAATGTCGTATAAATACAAAATAATATTAGTGCGTAACAGGCAATAACTAACAATAAACAATATATGTAAACAAACAACTAAACTGTATATAAAAGTAATAATAACAACAATGAATATTATTTATAACTGTAAACTTAGTCTGTAAACTGAGGTTGTAGAAATGGATATTTTCTACGTGGCTGATAGATAAATTTATACAGACCGTGTCTCTGCAGGAACTTTTTTGACATACAATTGATGCTTGCATTTTAAAACCTTTACAATAATCCAAGCACGGATCCAAGATTTTGTGGAAAGCTGGGGGGGGGGGGGGGCGGTGAGCCTGACGGCGCATGATATCCTTGGGATCCCTTTAACATATTGCTTCCCAAAGCGTTCGGCAAGCAATATGTTAAAGTGATCCCTCCTAGGAAGCAATATGTTAAAGTGATTAACACTGGGAAGTAATATGTTAAAAAGAGAAAGGTTGGTTGGTTAGAAAGAGGTTGGTAATCTAGGAGATAACCTACCGACCGTAAACAAAGCTATAAATGCCCTAACCGGACATTCTTTATATATTTAATGTAGGTTAACTGAATGCCTGGTTAGGTCAACTGTACGCCCTTGATGATTGGTTAGGTTAAGTCGTGATATTTTCATTAGTTTTAAGAAAATATCACAACTTAACCTACCCAATCGTCAAGGGCGTACAGTTGACTTAACCGGGCATTCAGTTGACGTAACCGGGCATTCAGTTAACCTACATTAAATATATAAAGAAAATGAAAGGATGCAAAAAGGAGCTATTCAACTCGTACTCGTGGCAAATGATGTGGCGTGACCGATTCTTCCGAAATCCATTTTTGACTTTGTGTGACCAAATAGCGCAACAATTCTAATAAATTTACTTGGTGCTGGTTAAGTGTGCGGTCTACCTACGAGTCGGTGGTCTACCTTTTAATTATAGCTTCTTATCTTGTTTACTAATTGTTTGTTTACATCCCATTGTCAATCGCCCTTGACGATTGGTTAGGTTTAGTCATGATATTTTCGTTAGTTTTAACGAAAATAGCATGATTAAACCTAACCAATCGTAGGTAGACCGCACACTTAACCAGCACCATTTACTTTCAATCTAATATTTTAACATGTTATGATTTACTTTTTATGCCTTTACTTTGTTAAAGCGAACATTTTTTATCGTACTCCTTATCCTAAATATTGGGAAGCAATATGCTAAAGTGATTAACACTGGGAAGCAATATGTTAATGTGATATACACTGGGAAGCAATATGTTAAAGAGAGGTCCCTGGGAAGCAATATGTTAAAGTGGAAGAGAAATCAGGAAATTAATTACGAAGGAATGGGCATCATTAGAGTCTACCTTACGACATATATATATATATATATATATATATATATATATATATATATATATGTGTGTGTGTGTGTGTGTGTGTGTGTGTGTGTGTGTGTTACAAGGAATCTGTGTAACTAGAGATTTCATGAAATTCCTAAAATGTTGAGAGATTTCATGTAAGGTTAAGTCGTGATATTTTTGCTAGTTTTAACGATAATATCAGGACTTAACCTAACTAATCGTCAAGGGCGTACAGTTTACCTAACCGGGCATTCAATAATTTTCCCGTAGGTTTAACGAAAATATCACGACTTAACATTACATGAAATCCCTAGTTACACAGATTCCCTGTAACACACACACACACACACACACACACCACACACACATATATATATATATATATCGTAAACAGTTTCAAAATGAGAAAAACAGGAAATTTTAATAGATGGGATTTACTTTGATATTGTGACATTATTGCGCGTACGTGCGATATATATATATATATATAGTCTGAGAAACCTAAGGGGAAAATTGTATTATATATATATATATATATATATATATATATTTTTTTCTTTCTCTCTCTCGCTCTCTCTCTGCTTCCAGAACAATGTTTCCCAGCCGGAGTGCCGCCAAATTTCACTATAAACCCCCAAAATAGTGCATTCACAATTCAAAATTTACTGAACTTATGTAAATTTCAAATCAAAGAAAAACATTGACAATTAATTATATCAATAAGAAAACTCTATAGTGTCAGTTTGAATTTACGTGGTGCCCGGGAGGAAACTGGATGCTAAACAGTGGAAAACGCAAAACCTGAGGGGTGTCGCGATAGAAAACAAATGGTATTGGAGTACCTTGGACGAGAAAACGTTGGGAACCACTCATTGTTTCTATTTGATTCTTCGTCCAAGAGTGGAAAATCCCCGCGTGGGAATCTCATCGAAGGCAATTTTTAAATCAATCCATTTCCAGTGAAGGATTTACGTTTTAAGTTAGAATTTTCGTAGGAAATAATAAATACCCTTCGGCACACCATTGCGTAACGATTTCTTTTTATCATTTCCCAAATCAGGAAACTGTTTCTTTCCCTTTTTGGAAATTTCACTTCGAACGTTCCTATTTTTGGACCGAGAATGGGAATTTGAGTGACACTGAATGACAAGTAATTGGAATAGTCTGACAAATGATTCACTAGAAGCATTTTCAATTAGTAATTCACCCATTAATTGATTAACCCTAAACTTGCATTATTTCTTAACAGCTTTTATATATATATATATATATATATGCCTCGGTGGTGTAGTGATTGGCGTCGCTAAGTACGAATCCATCTGCCCCGGGATCGAGACCCGGTGACGGCAGGCAACGCGCAGCAAACCCAGCTGTCCATCCTTTCACACAATAAAAATTGATTGGTAGATACATGGGTACCCTGGGTAGCCTAGTGGTTAAGACGCTGAGCTGCTGATGGGGCGTGGTTCGGATTCCACGTTAAAATGTAGGTCTAAGGGAGTGACAAGCTTGACCTTCGTCAGAATGATCAATTCGGGGAAGCTAAACCAACCAACCAAAGTTCACAAAAGAAAATAGACACCTTCGGTTTTTCCATAGCTTTTAATATGATAACAAAAGTCAGTAAGTAATAACAGATTTATTGAATCAATATATTTACAGTAGATGCGTGTTGTTTTCCCTTTCAAATTTTGTGAGACTGACACATGTTCTGGCATTCCTTTGATGAAGTTTGCCATTTGTTATTGAGGACAATCATCGTGGTGTCTATTTACTTTTGTCAATCCTCTCCCCCCCCCCTTCTCTCTCTCTCTCTCTCTCTCTCTCTCTCTCTCTCTCTCTCTATCTCTCTATCTCTCTCTCTCTCTCTATATATATATATATATATATATATATATATGTCCCTATATATAAAGGAGGGGACAGATCTCAAGCAAAGAACTATAGACCAGTGTCATTGACGTCCCACCTCACCAAAGTATTTGAAAGAATAGTTAGAGAGAAAATTTATGATTTCCTGGAGACACGGGAAAGATTCAACGAAAATCAGCATGGATTCCGATCAGGTAGATGATGCCTATCACAACTAATAGAGCACTACAACAATATCCTAGATGTATTGGAAGGCAATGACAACTACGATGTTATATACACAGATTTTGCTAAAGCTTTCGATAAATGTGACCATGGTATAATAGCACATAAAATTAAAGACATGGGAATAACAGGCAAAGTGGGAAAATGGATCTACAACTTCCTTAGTGATCGTCTGCAGGTCGTCAAAATTCAAGGTATATCATCATCAGAATCGGAAGTACGCAGCTCAGTACCACGAGGGACAGTACTGGCCCCACTCCTGTTCATTATCATGCTAACACACATAGACAGCGGAGTAAACAGCAATAGTATAGTAACATTCTTTGCAGACGATACAAAGATCAGCAGAAAAATCAGCGATGTACATGACGTGGAGGCCTTGCAGAGGGACACGAACAAAATATACAAATGGTCAGAAGAAAACAACATGTCATTCAACGCCGAGAAATTTCAGCTCTTGAGATATGGTAGAAAAGAAGAACTTAAACAGACTGCATATTATGCTCCAGATAGACAGGAAATTCAGAGAAGCATGAAAGCGATTGATCTCGGGATAATAATGACAGATGATGCGAAATTCGAAACACAAAATCAGATAGCGATAAATAAAGCAAAAAGAGTCGCCGGACAGGTTCTAAGAACGTTCAAGAGAAGGGACAGGACAGTAATGATTCCCCTGCTAAAAACACTGATTATACCAAAACTTGAATACTGCTCAGTTTTGACGTCCCCATATAAAAAGGAAGAAACTAATAAACTAGAAGAAACGCAAAGGCATTTCACAGCCAAGATTGATGGCTGCAAAGAACTCAACTACTGGGAAAGACTACGTAAACTAAATCTGTACTCACTGGAAAGAAGAAGAGAGAGGTACATCATACTCTACATATGGAAAATGATCGAAAAACTGGTACCAAACCTAAAACTAAACCCAATTACCATTCAAACAACACTGGAAAATAGGAAAGGCAGAATGTGTAGTGTTCCCAAATTAAAGGCACGACAAGGGACCTCCTCAACCCTGAAGGAAAATAGCTTGGTTGTCAGGGGGCCAAGACTTTTCAACCAGCTTCCTAAGGACCTCAGAAACGTAACGGGGGTCAAAGTTGAAGTCTTCAAGAAAAGACTGGATGCCTGGCTCAGGACAGTACCAGATGAGCCGGGCGTGCCTGGCTATGTACGGTGGAGAGCGCAAGAAAGCAACTCGCTCCTCCACCAGGCCAGACCTAGAGGCGGGGCCACCAGCTTGACCTCCGTGTGAAGAGAGACCAACGCACGAAACAACATAAGGTTCATAAGGTAAGGTATATATATATATACACACACACAGGGTGTTTCAGGAGGAAAGGTCAATACTTCGGGAGGTGATAGTATCGGTCATTGTGAGAAAAAAGTTCATATGAACATGTGTCTGATTCTGAATGGTTACGGAGATAGAGCTGTTTGAATCTACAAATACAAAAGCATTGTTAATGGTAATCAAGAAAGAGAAACCAATTACTGTTTCTAACATTTAATGTTTAAACATTGGCATTTTGAATGGTATCAGATACAGAAATGACAAATAATTTGTTACAGCTTACATTAATGCTTACATGGTTCAAGATTATAGGGGAGGGAAGGGGAAGGAAGAGCTGCGCGCGCATCAGATTCAAACAGCTCTATCTCCGTAACCATTCAGAATTAGACACATGTTCATATGAACTTTTTTTCTCACAATGACCGATACTATCACCTCCCGAAGTATTGACCTTTCCACCTGAAACACCCTGTATATATAAAATTTAGGGTGGTCTAAAAAAATAAATGTTAAAAATTCGTAGGTCTTACCCCTTAAAATTGTTACCTATGTTGAAAAAACTCTAAATATATAATTTTAACAAGATCAAAAAATTCTAAGTGGTGCCACATCGCATTTGAATTTAGATGTTTTTAAAAACCTTTTTTGCTTCTTCCCCATAATACAGATTTATTGTGTCTCTACGAAAAATATTTCGATATATATAATTTTTTTTTGCATAATATAGATTTTTGTATGTTTATTGTGGTTAAATATTCCGAAGCACATCTTGTATGAACGGTACTGAACACGTTGAGGCAAGAATCGCATCTGTTCTGTTGATACTTGTATTCACGTTTTTCCATGAAATAGATTTCGTCACTTTTCCCATTAAGTGCTCATCTTGCGTAAACGTGTTGAAAGGGCGTTCCTATAACAATTGTATTTTTTATTCACAAGGCTCACTCTTTGTAAGGTTGTAAGGTGTATATATATTAGGGTGGTCCAAAAAAGTAAATGTTGAAAATTCGTAGGTCTTACCCCCTAAAATTGTTACCTATGTTGAAAAAACTCTAAATATAAAATTTTAATAAGATCAAAAAATTTTAAGTGGTGCCACATCGCATTTGAATTTAGATGTTTTTAAAAACCTTTTTTGCTTCTTCCCCATAATATAGATTTATTGTCTTTACGAAAAATATTTCGATATATATAATTTTTTTTTTGCATAATATAGATTTCTGTATGCTTATTGTGGTTAAATATTCCGAAGCACATCTTGTATGAGCGGTACTGAACCGTTGAGGCAAGAATCGCGTCTGTTCTGTTGATATTTGTATTCACGTTTTTCCGTGAAATAGATTTCGTCACTTTTCCCATTAAGTGCTCATCTTGCGTAAAGGTGTTGAAAGGGCGTTCCTATAACAATCGTATTTTTTATTCACAAGCCTCAGTCTTTTGCCAACCTGTCGTTTGCGATGTATTGTTTGCAGTCATTTGCAGTGTATTGCAGTTCGTTTACAGTGTTGCAATCGTGAATAATCATATTAGAAATGGCAAGTTCCTCAATGAAAACTCGCAGAAATATCAAAATATGGCTCATTGGACAATCAATTGAAATGATATGCGAGAGAAAACTTCCTTCCAAAGGTGATGTGCTCCGTCGTCTTTTTTATTTACTTAAGGAAAAGGAAACTAAGAGAAGCTTCTAAAGCAGTTTACATAAAGGTAGTTGATTTTTGGGAACAAGCTAGAATTCCAACAAGAGCTGATTATAATGTTATACCAATGATTGAAAGAGTATATACGGACAGTTTAAACGATCTCTTTGATATTGCTCACCAAAAAGCGCACGAGATGATCAAGATTAAAGAAGACAGAATTCCTCCAAGCTCAAAAACAGAAGGGAAGAAAAGGATATATGGCTAACGTTGACAAAGCATTATCAGAGAAGGAAGATCGTAAAAGGAAGAGAGAGTCAGCTAAAGAACGGTTAGCACGTCGGGAAAGTAAGAGAAAGGAGGAAGAAACAAAGTTTGCCAAATTGACTTCATCAAGTAGTATGAGTAGTGAAGATGAAACAATGAGCATGAGTAGTGAAGATGAAACAATGAGCATGAGTAGTGAAGATGAAACAATGTTGTGTAAAACTAACACGGCATCAAAAAATAATGCAGGCAAGAAGGTTCCTAGCAAACCAAGTAAGAAGGAACTTGTAACACGAGACGTTGCAGTTGCATTGGATAGATCGAATATTTCTGATAGACAGGCCGTATATGCGCTATCAGCTGCTGCCTCTGCATTAAATCATGATCTTGATGACTTGTCCATAAGCAGAAGTACAGTTCGTCAAAAGAGAATGGATGTGCGTGAGAAAATCGCAAAAGATTTAAAAGAATCCTTTAATCCTGAATGTTCTTTAATGGTGCATTGGGATGGAAAAATGCTAATCGATTTAACTGGAAATGAAAAAGTTGAAAGATTAGCAGTGTTGGTGTCAGGAGGAGGCAAATCAAAGTTGCTTGCAGTACCCAAACTCGAGACTGGCACAGGAGTAGACATTGCAACATCTTTTGTCGAATGTTTAAAGGACTGGAACTTAATTGATCGCATTAAAGGTATGTGCTTTGACAGAACTGCCACGAACACGGGTCCTAAAAAGGGAGCTACTGCACAAATAGAACAAAAGCTTGGAGAAGACTTACTAAATACTGCATGCCGGCACCATATAATTGAACTTATTGCATCCAATGTTTTTGAGGTGTGTCTTTGTTTCGCCAGTAGCAGACCTGATATTCCGATATTCAAACGCTTTAAGTCTGCCTGGAACTCCATCAATAAAGAAAATTTTGAAACCTTTCCTGATAACTCCAGGACGTGATGAACTGCTTGTTATTTGTAAGAAGCATCTAACCTCCACACAAATCCGAGATGATTACAGAGAGGTCCTGGAACTTACAATCATATATCTAGGAGGTGTACCACCACGTGGAGTCAAATTTCTAAAGCCAGGTGCTTTGCATCATGCCAGGTGGATGTCTCGCATAATCTATTCAATAAAAATGAATCTTTTCTGCTCACAGTTTAAAATGACTCTAAAGGAGCAAAGTGGAATAAAACGTTTTGCACAATTTGCCATTAGACACTACTGTACAGTATGTTCCTGCATGGTTTTCTGCACCTATCGCTGCTTCTGCCCCTGCTAATGATCTTTCGCTACTAAAACTGCTGCTAGTATACGAAGACAAAAGCATTGCTTCTGCAGCATCTCAAGCACTTTCTCGCCATCTTTGGACCTAAGTGAATTTCTTATTTCACTTTCATTCTTTGATGAAGATATTTCCATTGATGTTAAAAGAGACATGGTAAAGGCACTCGACATAAGGGGATCTAAACATCCGCCCAAAAGAATAAATTTTAATCTTTCTGCCAACGATATTCAAAACAAGACAGTAGCCAGCTTTGTTACTAGCTCGTCTCGACTATTTTTCACTAAGCTCGGACTCCCACTAGTCTTTCTTGAGGATGATCCAACAAACTGGAAGAACAGACAAGATTATCAAATGGCCCTTGAGTATGTCAAGTCAGTGATGGTAACAAATGATAAATCTGAAAGAGGAATAGCATTAATAAAAAATTTCAATGCACATCTAACTAAGAATGAAAGTCAAAAGCAGTTTTTCCTGCAAGTAGTAGAGCAACATCGCCTGCAGTTTCCTAATGTAAAAAAATCAAACTTGAAGCAGGAACTGTGAACGCAGCAACAATGAGTGGGAGATGGGCACCCATGAGACCCCCACCTCTGAATGGTTAATACCCCATTATAGTAGAACATGGAGGGGGACTGCGATATGAATTCAAAGAATTTTGAAATAAGAAAATTAAGAAATTTAAAGTCGAGTGTGGCACCACTAAATATTTATTAATTTTGATAAGTTTTGGTCAGTAACGTTTTTTTAATATAGGTAACAATTTCCGAGGGTAAGACTTAAGATTCAGATACTTTTAAAATTTACTGTATAATTTTGGACCACCCTAAAAATATATGTTACACACAGACCGTGAGTAGTATAGCCGCAAAAGGGGAGAGTGCAAGAATGTTGCAAGTGATGACGTAATGTTGCAAAGGGGGTGGGGTTGTTGCAAAGGGGGGGGGACAACGCATACGCCGACTCTTTTTTGCTGCAAATGGGTGGGGGGGGACAACGCATACGCCGACTCTTTTGCCTCAACAGGACCTAAGACTTATGGGGTACGGGTCAGGGTGGGGGAGGAAATGAAATATATCGTGAAGGCAAAGGGTATTACGCTCAACCATGCGAATCGGGAGGTTGTTAACTTTGAGTCGTTGAAGGATCTAGTATGTTTGGACGATGATGAACAACCTCCCCAACTAATTGTAGGCACCCACAATTTTCGGGCGCAGAAGCTGGGGGGCGTGAAGGAACTTAGGGGTACGAAGGTGTGCCGTAACACCTATAGGAAACGTTACCAGTTACCTGGTACCTATGATACCGTACCCTTTGTATACCAATGATGCTTCTAACTCACACGTATTGTATATAATCGTATCTATTGATTATTACACGTATTTCTAAATATATATATATAACTTGAATATCTCGTTTATTAAATCGTATTTGTAAATATATATAACTTGAATATCTCGTTTGTTAAATAAATCATGTTTCAAATAGCGTTTCACTTTCTCCTTTGTGTGTGTGTGTGTGTGTGCAGGTGAAAGTTCTAAGCTCCGCCCACTGTAAGACCGTGAGTCATGCTACTATCTGGGAGTCCCTGCGTGGTCAGTCGACCGCAGTAAGCCCGAGAGATCAGACGTGTATTCAGATCAGACGTGTATTCAAATGGCTACCTTTAATATTGCTTGCACAACGTTTACGAAATGGTATTCAGTAAAGTGCCAGGATGTGGTGGATACCGAAAAACTTCCTATTCCTCCCTCCTATGCCTCTTTTAAAAACACATTGGATTGTGCGTAGTTCCAAGATGTACAAATACTCTACGGATGTTCTGGTGAGACCGTTGAAGGCTTTCGTTGCACAGACGATGTGCTGAAGTATACTGCAGAGCTAAACTTTATAAAGTCTCACATACACCGTGAAGTAAAATAAACAACGCGTGCAGAAGAGAAGCAGCAGATATGGATAATGAGTCTTGCTGATGGGTGGTGTGACAAGCGGTATTACGTCATGCTACACCATGTCGATTACTCATACCCTACGACTGAAAATGCGAATCTCGTGATCATGGACAATCTTAAGTATTTTTATCACTATATTAACGTATATCATGATGAGGTTCGTAGTGAGGTTGTGGCTAGTGCCCTGCGTGAATTTTTAACAGAGTTTAGAGACGAGTATCGTTTGATGGGCAGAAAGGAAAAATATGAACATATGTTCCTCTCAAATAGTGCGCCGGAGTGTGGAGATGTTTAGTAAAACATAAAATGTTCCTAGTTCTTATCCAAAATGTCTGGTGCGTAGGCTGGTAGTGATGAAATTAATTCCGGAAAAACAAATATGTACAGCAATTCGACTCGCGGATCATACGAACAAGCCCATTCACGTATCATCGAGTCAGCCGCCCGTCGAACCGTCCTGCCTACCTGCGTGCCTCACACGGCTCATAGTTATCTCAGAGCTTGAGCCGAGTGGACGTGCGCTCCTCGAATACGATGGAACTTCCTTTGAGCAGCATTCTCAACGCCTCGTACGATGTGTCCGTGACGAAATCGTTGCGCGTGTTCAGGCGTAATTCCGGTACCATTAGCTATGTACTGGAAACGGAATGTAGACCGACAAACAAACGGGTTTATTTAAGTATCGAGGAGATGAATAGAATCTTCGTGATAGTTGAGAAGTGGAGTGAAGATCGTTATAAAATACCTGCTAACGTAGGTACAAGAAGAGAGCAGATTAGTGACGCACCCTCATACGCCGTTGTATGTACGTTGTGTATAAATAACGATCGGCCGTGCATTGATATACGGTTGATGTGGAAGAATGCTTCTGATAATAACGCTCTTGTTCCTACGCGAAACCGTTTCATCCTCGACAGAATGTTTGAAATCGTCGGATTCCGTAAGCTGAAACCTATATTAGACGCGCGTGTTACGGATATGCTTTATTTTGATACATTACTTGAATACGCCTACACCGCTCTGCTCGATGGGTTTACCGAGTGTAGGGCTGGTGAGAATGGTCTAGAGCTGGACGTTTATTTAAAAAGTTTAGACTCTTTGAAATACCATGAACTTTGGTACAAAGCAATTGATCGGTACAAGGCTGAGCTCACCTACACCGTTCACCCTGAAGAACTATTTCTTTATATAACGCGCAGTTGTCGTAACGATTTAGAAGATTATTTCAATTGCCGCTATGTTGAGTGAGTTCACGATTGAAAAGCTCGAGTCGGTAGAAATAAACCCTCGATTGGAAAAGCGTGTTTATAAACTTGTGTTTAATAATGTAGCTAACGATGAACTCTTTGTGCGTGCTTTTGATTGTATTCTAGACGTATTTAAAGATGACTTACCAACCGGTTGTAAAGTGGGAACAAAAATAGTACTGAACGATATGAAAGCCCTTCATATCGAATACAGGTTTCCCTATACTTTAAGCGGTGAAATATTATTAGGCCGCATATACTGCGTAATGCAGAGCAATAATGATGTAATTGTAAACTCGATTAAGACCGAGTTTAGTATTTTGAAAAAAAAGTGAATTGTATTTATATATATATTTTGCTTGACATTTCTCCTGTACTGATTATACGCATATTTCTATTGAATTGTATTTATATATATATTTTGCGTGATATTTCTCCTGTACTGTTATGTACATATTTCTATTGAAATGTATATTTATCTCTATTTGAAATGTATATTTTATTTTATATATATCCATAATTGTGTGTATATATTTCCTGTGCTGTTATATGCATATTCCTCAATTGAAATGTATATTTATTTTCTATATATTTATAATAAACAGAATGATGCAATGTTGTTTTACTTAATTGTTACGCCTTCTAAACCTACTACCGTTATTCTTTTAAGAAATATAATAATGTATACAATGGTATCTGATGGAACGAAATCTTTTAATTGGAGACAACTCACCATAATAATGGGTAAAAGTGGTATCTGGCAACTCAAGCCATTTACAGCCAACTGGCTGATTAAGCGTATATAATAATGTATACAATAATACTGCTAAAAAGGGGTATCTGGCAACTCAAGCCATTTACAGCCAACTGGCTGATTAGGAGTCTATAATAATGTATACAATGGTATCGCTAAAAAGAGGTATCTGGCAACTCAGTCTTCGATTAGAATTAAATGAATACATGGCGCTATCTGGCAACTCAAGCCATTTACAGCCAACTGGCTGATTAGGAGCCTATAAAACAACGCCTACTCGGCTGAAGTCTTAATATGCACTTGGCTCCTGCCAGGTGAACACCTCTCCTCCTCCTTTCTCTCCTTTCTCTTGGGGGATAACGCCGCCTCCAAGTTTTCCTTGTTGCACCTGCAGCATCCCCCAATTTTTTTGCAACCCCCACCCCCTCCCCCCTTTGCAACAACCACAACCCCCTTTGCAACATTACGTCATCACTTGCAACATTCTTGCACTCTCCCCTTTTGCGGCTATACTACTACCGTGCATGAAACAAGGAACTCTTCTGGGAAAATTAAATCCACTATAGTTCGAATAAGTAATGGTAAATGACAAATACTATAGTTTTTCTTTTTCATGATGTTAGCCCGACGTGGGCAACGGGTCACTCGCAAAGAGGCCATTACTTATTCGAACTATAGTGGATGTAATTTTCCCAGAAGAGTTCCTTGTTCCATGCACGGTCTGTGTGTAACATAAAAGATCTCAGGGGACCATTCTGAGTTCAGTCCCATATATATACACACCTTGGTTAACCTTGGTTTTGCTTCCGTCCGAATTGTTTATCCTGACGAAGGTCAAGCTTGTCACTTCACCTTAGACCTACAGTTTAACGTGGAATCCGAACCGCGACCCACCAGCACCCCAGCGATTTAACCACTAGGCTACCCAGGGTACCCATTTATCTAGCAACCAATTTTTATTGTGTGAAAGGATGAACAGCTGGGTTTTGCTGCGCGCCGCCTGTCGTCACCGGGTCTCGATCCCGGGAGCGATGGATTCGTAGTCAGCGAAGCTAACCACTATCACAACGATGATGTAGTGGTTAGCGTCGCTGACTACGAATCCATCGGCCCCGGGTTCGAGACCCGGTGACAGCAGCCGGCGCGCAGCAAAACCCAGCTGTTCATCCTTCCACACAATAAAGAAAGTGGTTGATAGATAAATGGGTACCCTGGGTAGCCTAGTGGTTAAAAAGCTGGGCTGCTGGTGTGGCGTGGTTCGGATTCCACGTTAAACTGTAGGTCTAAGGTGGAGTGAAAAGCTTGACCTTCGTCAGAATGAACAATTCGGGCGGAAGCTAATATCACCTCGGTTAATATCACAACCCTGTTATTTTCACTATTTTAAAAAAAACAGTGACCCATTGCTATACGTTGCAATATAAATTTCTCGCTTAATATCACTTCGGTTTACTGTATATCACGAACCCTTTTATTGTCAAGTCTTGGCACGTGCACATTGTAATGTATCATGCTGTATTATCATGATTATCATGATTCTCAAAAGGAAGAAGATTGTAGACGATGTGAATGGAGAAGAAACATCTGTTATGTTGTGTGACGTCGTCGGAAGCTTTGAACTGTATAACAAAGCTGAAACATTTTATAGCACAAAATGACAATGTCGATTGGACATTATTTGCCAAATTTGAGGCTATGTTACATGACGTTGCTTTAAACAATAAACAGTGCAAAACAAAGTAAGACAACCGATTACTTTAAAATTTAGCTTATTACGTTGCATTTTTAAGTTGGCAAGTTGCGAATGTCAAACTCGGTTATTAGCATGACCCGCTTTATATCACGATTATCTCGTTCACCATCGACGTGACATTAAACGGGTTACTCTGTATAATCATAATATTAATTGGGAAAATTCTAAAAGACATAATTGAAATCCGAAAAATTTTGGAATGCGCTTTCATATACTTCATAAACAAATTACAAAACAAATTATAAACAAATTATAAATAAAATATAAATAAATTATATAATTAAATATAAATAAATTCTAAATAAACTTTATTAACAGTTCGGGAACGTATAAAATGGCTCTCCATCTTCTTAAAATAGCCTTTTCTCTTAATTTTTACTTATTAATTGTTTTGCAAATCTTTCCTAACTATTTTGTTTACGCTGTACAGAAATATATAAAATAAACTTCGTTAGATTATGTTTTTTTTTCAAATATTATGATCAGTTTTCCATATTTCTTCATAATATTTTCTCTTACAAGTTTATACGTAGGATCGTTATCTATTTCCTTTATTGTGTAACTTAAGACTGATAATTCAGAGTGAACAGTGGCGGCATTTGCCGTTGCGGGGGGGGACAAGGGAGGCAGTTGCCTCCCCCAAGACTCTACTTGCCCCCTCTAAAGCTACATGTACCCCTTCCAAGAAATCTCTCGGTGATGCACTTGAATTCGCATTAGGATTTTATCATCTAGGCAGATATTTGCCCTTAGTTCATCCCTAGAAAAAGACCAGGTTCAAACAGGTTTTACAGATTTTTGGGGGCTAAAACTAATTCTATACAACGCTGTTCACTGCTTTTCGCCTAAATCTTGCTGCAATAATTCAAATTTAGCGCCAATCGCGCGCCGCCAGGATGGTAAGTTGGCAATTCTTAACATTTTAATATGACTTTATAATTTTTTCCCATATTTGAAACGAAATATAAGAAAACTATAAACCCTTTAAATGCAAATGGGAAATGAATATATATATATATATATTATCAGGGTGGGCCGTAAGTTTCCATACATAGGAAAATTTGGATCAGCAGTTTCCGGATGCTTGGATTGGTCGGCGTGGTCCTGTGGAGTGGCCTCCCAGATCCCCAGATCTCACCCCCCTTGATTTCTATCTTTGGGGGCACTTGAAGGCCATGGTGTATCAGGAAAAGATACGAGACATAAATCATCTAAAGGAACGTATCACCAACGCCATTACAAGCATAACGTCAACTGTGCTAATGCGTGTTCATCAACAGTGGGGAACACGTATTGAAATGTGTTTTCAAAACAATGGCAACCATGTAGAGCATATTATATAAATAAAAATGGTTGTCCATAACAAAATGTTTATTTTTCCTATGTATGGAAACTTACGGACCACCCTGTATATATATATATATATATATATATAACTACGAACTCAGATAGGTTACTCTTTTTAACACAAAATCGAAAGAAAAGAAAAACAGATAAGGGTGAAAGAATTATGTAAAATGCGTCATATGAACTCGCTTCTTGCGAAATTCCCGAATATATATATATATACTGTATATATATATATATATTCCTGTTTTTTGGTTGTTGTTCAGTTCGGACGCATTTACAAAGCTCCTAAAAAGCGATTAAAGTTTATTTTTGTGTGTGAGTGGACCTGACTGGTTACAGAGTTTGACTGTCTAATTCAGTAGTGCACAAACTATTTTGATGTGAGGGCCAAACCAACCATCTTTTATATGTAAGGGCCAAACCAACCATCTTTTATATGTAAGGGCCAGATATATAGATATTCTATTTTTTATAAATATGCATTTTTATAACCAGGGGTAATATTTCAGATTTTTCTAACTTTTTCATTGAATTGAAAAGACCCGTGGGCCACTGAAAAGACCATTTGGCCCGCGGGCCACGGTTTGTGCATCACTGGTCTAATTTGTCATCTTATGAACATTTTGTTCATTTGTGATTTAAGTTATTTTATATTAATATTTTTAATAACCGAAGGAAGTATTTAGTGTGGAGTTTATCATTTATCGCTGTATGTAAGTACAAAAATTGTTACGTTTATTTATTAGTTAATTATTATCATTATTATTACAGTATTTCTGTTCTATTAATATACATATTTAATTATTATTCAAGAAATCTAGATTGTTTTGTTATTGTTTACTGTTTTTGTTTTTGTTTTATTTGTATATTTAATAATTATTTCACAAGAAAGTTAGAGATTATTTTATTTTAATACATCCACCACGTGGCTGTTGTTTGTCATCATTAACCCTGAGAGCAATGTTTCTCAGCCGGATCCTGCCCCCCCGCCCCACCCTCCTCGTGCCAGGGTCTTAGGTCGGCGCGACTCCTTATCATCCTACAGGGGTGAACAAATTCACGAAGCGTTTTTTTTTATTTTGCGCACAAATCACTACTGCAGGGGGTAAACAAACTACGATCCGGAGTGTCGCGACCCACCGTTTGAAAAAAACTGGCTTAGAGACTCTAGATTTCTCATTTCTCTCAATAACTTACTAAAAAAGAAAAAAAATGTGCTTGTGTGTAGAAACTCTCGTTTGGTTACTGTTTTCGGGTCATTAATCCATAATTCTTTGCAGATTCTTCTGCGTATCTATTAGATTGGGAAAGTAATTTTAATTTTTCGTGAGAACATTTTTTCTAGATATGGCCCCTAACCTACGCGAGTGTTCCGACTGCGGCGGAAAATTACCTCAGTTCTTTTTTACCGATCCCTCTCGTAACCTCTTCAGATTTTGCGTAAACCGACAGGAGCTACGAAACGAGGTGATTTCGGCGAAAGACGAACTTCGAAGGAGCAGGAGGAAGTCGAATGTGTTGAGGGAAGAATTTAGTGCTTTGGCGGAAAGGTTCAATTCTACGCAGGATTTTGTTTCGGGGAGTCTGGACGCGAATTCTCACACAGAGCGGAGATGGCGAGAAGACCACGACGAATCCACAACCAGTCGTCATTCCCGCCCCTACGTCTCCTTCGGAGATCGACCGTTTGAGGCAGTTCGAAATGGGGCCCGACCAAGGCAGCATAAATCTTGCTTAAGAGTAGTTACAACTAATAAATTTTCTGTCTTAGAGCCAAGCAGAATGACACGCAGGAAATTAGGCTGGTTGGCGATTCTATTATTCGTGGTCAATTACAGGAATTCTGCGGCAAGAACCTGACTCGGAGAAGGAGGTACTTCTATCCTGGAGTCCGTATTAATGACATCACGGACTCCATAGATGAGTTTGGTAAAGATGCTGATGATAGTACGATATTTATGGTGCATGTTGGAGACGAACAATGTTAAGATTTCAGGTCAGAGGAGCTAATAGAGAAATACAAGCGGCAGATGCAGATCAAAAGGATAAGACTAATAAATTATTTTTTTCAGGAATTCTCCCAAGAGTAGTACCAACCGACAACTTTTTCAGCAGAGCTACCTACATAAATAATATTCTTAAGTCCTTTTGCCAACAGAACAATGTTGAATTCGTCGATTTATGGACTCATTTTTCTAATAAAAAGAATTTATTTTTACGCGATGGTCTTCATCTAACTTGGATGGGAGCAGCTCGTCTTGGTAGATAATTGCGTGGCTCTGCTGTGACTTTTCAGGCAAAAAACGGCGTAACTCCCATGAAAGCGACCAGCCTAACATAACTTTTCCTTACATGCACAGTTGCCTCCTCGAAGAACCTCGAGATTCTCCTGCGGTACTCAAGATTTTATAAATGTATTTTATATTAATGCTCCAACTTTAAGATTTAAATTTTATAAACTATTAAGTATTGGGATCACCTGAAGATCAGGGCCCCAGCCTCAATTACCAAATGATATCTTCGTTAAAACTAACGAAAATATCACGACTTAACCTAACCAATCGTCAAGGGCGTACAGTTGACCTAATTGGGCATTCAATTTAATTTATTATTATATTTGGTACTGTAAAGCAAAAAACAAGAATACATGGGGGCCCTGATCTTCAGGTGATCCAAGTATTGTTCTTGACCATAAATTTGAGGCTGTAGCAATTACTGAAACATGGTTAAATACAGAGAGTAGATAACCCCTGGTTATGAGATATTTAACAATGATAGAATAGAAAAAAGTGGTGGTAGTACAGTACTATACGTTTGGTCACACTTAAAACTCCTAATTAAAAACATTGCAGAAATTGACAATATAAATGCGATGTTTTTTGAAATTAAAGATAACTCACAAAAGAAATTAATTATAGGCTCATTATATAGGCCTCCCTCTCAGACTGTCGATAGTAATAATAGGCTTCAGGAACTAATTTTTGATGTAAGGAGCGAACATGATGCGATAATTATGGAAGATCTTAATTTAACTTGCAGGGATTGGGGTGGTCCCTTACAGTCTAATTCCGGTCGTCGACTGTACGAGGGTTTCCTCGAAAGTTCACTTTTTCAAATGGTCAAGGAACCCACTAGAGATCGTAATATTCTAGATTTAATTTTAAGTACAGACCTAGACTTAATTGATAATATCTCTGTAGGGGATTACTTCTCCACCATTGATCATTATGCAAATAACATTTGAAATTAAAACTAATGTTCATAATTCGGATAGTTTGGAATACGTTTCAGATTTTAAAAGAACTAAATTTCGTGGCATGAAAGTGCAACTTTCGACCCATAATTGGGATGAGGCTCATCGCACGATGATATTAATGGCAGATGGACTTCTTTTAAAATTATTTGAAAACGTTTAGAATCAAGTAATATCCCATTAAGTAAAAGAGACTGGCGAAGTCTGTTAAACCTAAATGGTGGAATGCTGAAATTAAAAGTAGCTTAATATTTGTCCGATGAAAATGCTTACACGCTATTGAGAAGGCGAAGCAAAAGCTTATTAGAAAAAGTAAGCACAACTATGAGCTATACATAGTGAACCAAATTAAATCGAATCCGAAGGAATTCTATAATTGATAGCTTCGCAGATTATTAGTGGTCCACTCATAGGCGAAAACAACGAACAAATTTACGATGACTTACAAATGAAGGAAGTTTTAAATAAATTCTTCTCTTCCGTCTTCACTAACGAAAATATGAACAACGTTCCTGTTCCCGTAATCATGCACAGTGATGATCATTTAAAGCTTCACGCTTTTACCATTAGTGAAGCTGAAGTACTCTCTGCCATAGCTAAAAATTAATCCTATTAAAAATCCAGGTCCAGATAAGCCCTACCCGAAGGCTACTTAAAGAAATGAACTATGCGACAGTCTCTCCTACTACATATATATTTAATAATAATAATAATAATAATAATAATAATAATAATAAATCGTTACAGTCCGGAGAAGTACCGTTTGATTGAAAACTTGCAAACATTACGCCAATATTTAAAAAAGGGGCCAAATCGCTTGAGGGAAATTATCGTCCCATCAGCCTGACTTCAATTGGTAAGCTTATGGAGACGATCGTTCGGGACAAAATGGTTAATCACTTACAAATTAATAAATTAATCAAAGATTTTCAACACGGCTTTGGCCGTAATTGTTCTTGTCTTACTAATTTGTTCGATTTCTTTAATGATACTGTAAATATATATATATATATATATATATATATATATATGAAAATTATTTCACGAAAGTGACACGTGAAAAATATTTATGGTGAATAAAACCACGAAGGAAAGGAAACACAGAATAGTGCTCAAGCGCTTTCGTCTAATATACAGTATACAGGTTACAAAAGAAAAAAAAAATACACAATACACAATTACGAACACAGTTAGGTAGACCAGCCATGAGTGAATCCTAGGGTCTTTGTTGGTCTGAAACATTATAACATTACATTATTATAATAAATATAGAAATAAAAATTGTGGGAGGAGCATACAAAATTGTAAGGAAATTACCAATTTTAGCACTTTGCCCGAATTCAACACAAGATAAAATTTCATAGTTAATGCCTGAATGATATATAGGTCAAAAAAAAAAAAAAAAAAAAAAAATATATATATATATATATATATATATATATATATATATATATATATATATATATATATATATATATATACAGGGTGGGCGGAAAGTAGCTCCCTATTTTGGATTGGTAAAAAAATACGTATATTATCCATTTATTTCAGAAGAAATAATATGAAAAGGTAGGCATACATGGTAGGTTTTCTCTAAAATTCAATGTGGGCTCCAACTCTTTCCACCAGCTTCTGGAGCCGCCCAGGAATGGCGTCCACTGACTTTAGCAGGAACTCGGCGGGATGGAGGACATGACTTCCCGAATTCGGTTCTCCAGTTCTTCCAATGTCCTCGGTTTGGTGCGGTAGACTTCTTCCTTTACCCACCCCCAAAGAAAGAAGTCGCACGGTGTCAAGTCGGGGCTCCTGGCTGGCCATTCGCTCTTGTTGTCCGTGAGTGGCTGGATGCCCACTTCCCTGGGCGTTGGATGGGTCGTCGTGGTCCACATCAATGGCCAGCCAGGAGCCCCGACTTGACACCGTGCGACTTATTACTTTGGGGGTGGGTAAAGGAAGAAGTCTACCGCACCAAACCGAGGACATTGGAAGAACTGGAGGACCGAATTCGGGAAGTCATGTCCTCCATCCCGCCGGAGTTCCTGCTAAAGTTAGTGGACGCCATTCCTGGGAGGCTCCAGAAGCTGGTGGAAAGAGTTGGAGCCCACATTGAATTTTAGAGAAAACCTACCATGTATGCCTACCTTTTCATATTATTTCTTCTGAAATAAATGGATAATATACGTATTTTTTTTACCAATCCAAAATAGGGAGCTACGTTCCGCCCACCCTGTATATATATATATATATATATATATATATATTATATATAAATTGAAAAATAAAAATTGTAAGAGGAGCATACATATTTATAAGGGAAAACTACCACGTTTTAGCACTCTGCCCTTCTTGTCTAAAACCTTTCTGAACGAATTCAACACAAGATCAAATGGATAAGGCCTGAATGATATACAGGTCACAAAAAATAAAAAATAAATATAAAACTAAATTGAAAAATAAAAATTGTGAGAGAAGCAAACAAATTTATAAGGAAACACTACCAAAGTTTTAGCACTCTACCCTTCTTGTCTAAATCCGTTCTGAACGAATTCAAAACAACGGGATCGAGTTGAAAAAGACCTTTGCTCATGTTAAAGTTATTTGTAAGTTGGATAATAGCAGACTCAAGAATATTTCTATTAACAATGTTGCTAGAGTGAAACAAAACTGAAGCATTATTCCAATCAATACAGTGGGATAACTCTGACAAATGGACAAAAAGTGCATGGACGACTGTCCCGTTCTAACGGAATATTGATGCTGTTTTACGCCTGTGCAAATCCTTTCCCGTCTGACCAATGTAAAAGGAATCACATTGTTTACAACCAATTTTATAGATAATGCCTGAATTATTAGTGGGGCTATTTTTTACTATGATATTTTTCACAATATTGTTATATGAAAATACTACGTTAATATCCAAAAGTTTAAGTACATTAGCAATGCCTAAAAGGCCTGGGAAAAATGGAAGTACTAAAATATTCTTTGACAACGTGCGAGTGTTATTATTCACACAATAGAAGGTTCGTTTTGCCTTGTTAAGACAAGATTCCATAAACGCAGGTGAGTAGCACAGATCACTTCCAATACCGTTGATTTTTTCCAATTCGGCATCGATGTATTCCGGACTGGCGATCCTAAGAGCGTGGAGAAACATTGAAGAAATTATGGCCTTCTTAATGGGGGTGTCATGTCCCGAGTAAAAGTGTACGTAGGACAAATTGTTTGTTTTTTCGGATAGATACTAAACTTAAAACCTGGGCTTTCCCTATGTACACGCACATCCAAAAACGAGATTGAGTTGTCTTGTTCCACTTCTAAAGTAAACTTAATGGAGGGGACTTGATCATTTAACTGAAGGAGGAAGTCATCCAGGTCACGATTCATGGGCCATATACACAAAATATCGTCGACGTACCGCAACCATGGGATGCCAACCCCAAGGATTCTCGGAATGTAAGTAATGTCTTAACAAAGCAAAACGAACCTTCTATCGTGTGAATAATAACACTCGCACGGTGTCAAAGAATATTTTAGTACTTCCATTTTCCCCAGTTTTGGATATTAATGTAGTATTTTCATATAACAATATTGTGAAAAATATCATAGTAAAAAATAGCCCCACCAATAATTCAGGCATAATCTATAAAATTGGTTGTAAACAATGTGATTCCTTTTACATTGGTCAGACAGGAAAGAATTTGCACAGGCGTGTAAAACAGCATCAATATTCCGTTAGAACGGGACAGTCGTCCAGTGCCCTTTTTGTCCATTTGTCAGAGTTATCCTACTGTATTGATTGGAATAATGCTTCGGTTTTGTTTCACTCTAGCAACATTGTTAATAGAAATATTCTTGAGTCTGCTATTATCCAACTTACAAATAACTTTAACATGAGCAAAGATCTTTTTCAACTCGATCCCGTTGTTTTGAATTCGTTCAGAACGGATTTAGACAAGAAGGGTAGAGTGCTAAAACTTTGGTAGTGTTTCCTTATAAATTTGTTTGCTTCTCTCTCAATTTTTATTTTTCAATTTAGTTTTATATTTTTATTTTTTTATTTTTTGTGACCTATATATCATTCAGGCCTTATCCATTTGATCTTGTGTTGAATTCGTTCAGAAAGGCTTTAGACAAGAAGGGCAGAGTGCTAAAACGTTGGTAGTTTTCCTTTGTAAATATGTATGCTCCTCTTACAATTTTTATTTTTCAATTTATTTTTATATATATAGTTTTTTTTTATTTTTTGTGACCTATATATCATTCAGGCATTAACTATAAAATTTTATCTGGTGTTGAATTCGGGCAAAGTGCTAAAATTGGTAGTTTTCCTTACAATTTTGTATGCTCCTCCCACAATTTTTATTTCTATATTTATTATAATAATGTAATGTTATAATGTTTCAGACCAACAAAGACCCTAGGATCCACTCATGGCTGGTCTACCTAACTGTGTTCGTAATTGTGTATTGTGCATTTTTTTCCTTTTGTAACCTGTATAGTGTATAGTCTTGAACTCTTTATTTACTTCAGTGTTCCTGAGGATGTCATTAGACGAAAGCGCTTGAGCACCATTCTGTGTTTCCTTTCCTTCGTGGTTATATTCATCATATATATATATATAACGAGAGTAAAGCACTAGATATTAATATTTCGATTTTAAAAAAGCGTTTGATAAAGTGCCACATAGAAAATTATTAGCTAAACTTCATTTTCACGGAATTGATGGTAATGTTCTTAAATGGATCGAAAATTGTAAACAAAGAGTGGTCATTAATGTCAAAGCGTTTAACTGGAAAAATGTAACAACTCACTTGCCCCAAGGATCGGTTCTGAGACCAGTTCTTTTTATTATTTATATCAGTGACATCGATTCGGGAGTTAAGAAAATAATTTCAAAATTTGCAGATGATACGACACTTTGGAGCCGAACAAAATCAACGGCAGAACGTTTGCAGATTCAAGAAGATATTAATAAATTACTGGAGTGGCCAGAAATTTTGCGAATGAACTTTAATATAGACCAATTTAAAACGTTGCATATCGGTAGAAACAATGTCAAAGAAAAGTATTTTATGCGCGACAATACACTAACGAGTATTACGTAAGAGAAAGATTTTGGTATTGTTGTTGACGACATTCTTAAACCGAGTAAGCAATGTATGGAAGTGGTCAGTAAAGCAAATAGAATCTTAGGTTTTATTGGTAGATCGTTTGAATTTAAGTCGGAGAAAACAATGGTAATATTATATAATTCCTTAGTACGCCCCCCACCTGGCATACTGCGTTCAATTCTGATTGTGTGTGTGTGTGTGTGTGTGTGTGTGTGTGTGTAAACGCATCCTCCCTAAATTTTCTTTCAGGCATCCGTAATTTGGTAAATTTCGTCTGAACTGGAAGGTCACCCCGTCTGTTCTTAAATATTTGTGTGGAGAGAGACGGCAACAATTTTAGTCATGCTGTAAAGTACGAGGGTCGAACTCGCCACATTGGCGATTAAAGAGTGTTCTTAAGCCAAATTGTTGACGAAAGCAATGGCCATTTCTTTGATGGTTTATACGCTTTATTGTATTTTTTATAGTTGATCAGTCTGAGCTTCATAATGAAATTGGAAGTGTCGGAAAACACTACTCAACTGCCGAGAAAGAGCGACGAAAACGGAGACAGAATCGAATTATGTTTTCTTCCCAAAACATCTGTGAATGGAAAGATGTGTAGATTTTCGTTTGCAGATGTTTTGGAAGGGAAATGTAATTAATGGACACTTCTCGTTGCAATCCCTGTAACCATCGATACGAGCTTCAGTTTATAGAAGGTATCATAATATACTGTAGTTGTCCTCCTGGTGATCGGAGAGAATCGTTGTAAATGGAACAATCTTCGTCCATTGTTACTTTAATCGAAGAAAATGTCAGAGAACCGGTTCGTGCCACTAAATCCTCCCAGTTTTGTGTACAGTTTGTGAAAAAAGTTCGTCTAAGAATATGAAATTTCTGAGAAGCATTAAAAAATTAATAATCAACAACGATTAGGTTTTCCTTCTAAAGTTGTATTGAGTCATCAAAATAAAAGTAAAATATATAAAGAAAAAGAATATTAGCAATTAGTAATTTTTTCATGCATTTTAAAAGTTTGTTTCTAGACGAACTTTTTTCCCCCAAGATGTACATTCTTACATTTTATTCAGTTAATTAGAATCACTGTATGAACATTATTAGGCAGTAAAATACAGGGTGTTCATAAAGTCACGCGAGTGACTTTATGAACACCCTGTACAACACTTCCAGTATTATTATATTTCTTCCCGCCTTTTTTTTTTTTTTTAACACAGATGTAAGGAATAAATGTAGAAATTGCGTTGCATAAAATCAGTTCTTGTGGAAATTCCAGAACGTATATATACACAGGATGTTCTAAAATTACGTAGTAAACTTTCATACGAACGCAATATCTTAACAAAAATTAAGCGATATTTAAGAATTTTATTTTAAATAGAACAGCAATAAGAAAAGCAACAATAATTGTTTATTTTAGATGTTCAGTGTCTTCCTTCAACTTGAACACATTGTTCACAACGTCCGATTACTGATCGACAGACATATAAAAGTTTAAGTTAATTTTAGAAGACCTGTATATACAACGCGTAGCCAGGAGGTGTTATCAGGGGTTAACCCCTCTCCCCTCCAATGACTTTCCCAAACAAACAGTAGATATACCAGTAACTTGGTTTACACACACACACACACACATATATATATATATATATATATATATATATATATATATATGAACAGAGCAATATAAATGGTTTAAATTTTTAAAATAGAACTCTGCTTATATGGAATAAGCATTTTTATTGGGGATCGTAACATCTCTTTCGTCCAAATCCTGGCTGCGTTAATATATATATATATATATATATATATATATATATATATATATATATATATATATATATATAATATATATATTATATATACAGGGCGTCCCAAAAAAATGTATACACACTTTAACAGCTGATAGCTCAATTGATATTTTTTTTTTCCAAGTTAAACCCATTAGAATTAATAATGGCAGTCAGACTAAGCTTTGAACAAAGGAAATTCATTCTAAAATGCTACTGGAAGTGTGAAAACGCAGCTGAAGTGCAAAGACAGTTTAGGAGGGAGTTTCAAACAGATCCACCAACGCGACTTACCATCACTCGAATTAGAGATAAGTTTGAAGCCGATGGAACTGTTCAGAATGTCCACAAGAAGCGTTCCGGAAGACCACGGACATCGACAAGCCCCACAAAGCAAGAAAGAGTACTGGAAACGTATCACCAAAGTCCAAGAAAATCTGTGCGGCAAGCGAGTCGTGAGGTAGGAATTTCAGAATCGTCTGTCCAACGCATTTTGAAGCGCTGTCAATGGAAAAGTTACATTCCAAGATTAGTCCATGCTATTAATGAAGATGATCCGGACCGAAGAGTGGAGTATTGCGAGTGGTACTTGGCACGATGTGGATGTGGATTGGACGAAGGGGTTTCGTAGAATACCCTCCGCGTTCACCAGACCTCACACCACTAGACTTTTTTTTATGGGGATACTTAAAAGACAAAGTCTACGCTATAAAACCTGCAACAGTCGCTGAATTGAGAGCAGCCATTGAACGAGAATGCACACAAATACCAAACGAAATGTTTCGTGATGTTTGCGATTCCATTGCTTCGCGTTATCAGCAGTGCCTGGACCAGAACGGACGTCAGTTTGAAAACAGGCGTTGACAAAACAATTAAATAATGTCTGTAGATTCTATTACATTTTGAAAATGAAATGTATTTTAATAAACACTGCCTTTATAATTATTTAAAGTGTGTATACATTTTTTGGGACGCCCTGTATATATATATATATTTACAGAGCTGGGCACTTGCGGCACATTTTGCGGTACTGCGGTACTACCGCACTACCAAACCGGCACCAAACCGGTACGCGGAAATTTGAATGCGGTAGCGGTACTGCGGTACTTTCAGCGATCCTTTGCGGTACTGCGTTATGCGGTACCGGTTTGGTAGTGCGGTAGTACCGCAGTACCGCAGTACCGCAAAATATGCCGCAAGTGCCCAGCTCTGTATATATATATATATATATAAGAGTAAGAAATAAGAATAAAATAAGTAGATAGGTTGCGTGAAGTCACATCCTTGGGAAGCTTTCCTTATTTTTCCCGTCAAGCATCAATAACTTTGCAAATTTCATCTTTCTGGAAGACAGATCCGTCTGTTTCAAAAATCTGTTTGGAGATAGAAAATCATAGACAGTACCCTTCACAAAATGCTAATTAACCTATAGTTCAGCGATTCCCAAAAGTTCTGAGACAAAGTAACACTTGAAGAAACATGAAAGTCCAACTGCCACACGAAAATATTTACAAAGAAAAAGAGTTGGGGGGGGGGGGGGGAAGGCATGGTGGTTTTTACAATTTTATCGGTAGAAGTAATTGTTTACACTATTTACTTACGAGTATCATATTCAGGGATATGGATGAGCTTGTTTCCTTGCACATAATTCCGCATTGTTAGGGACCAGTGGTGAAAGATTAAGTCTAAATTTATTTTCCATATCAATAAGCATTTGGCGATAATTGCTCTTGACAGTCGCCATTGTCGAAAATCTTGTCTCGCAGAGTTCGAAAATGTCGTGAAATTGATACATGATAAGTGCCTACAGAGAGAGAGTTATCGTAAGGGCCTTTCATCGGGAATGAGGTATAGCAATGTAGGAAAGGCCTGAAATAATTTTACTTTGTCGATGTCGATGTGTATGATATATATACAGGGTGGGCGGAAAGTAGCTCCCTAATTTAAATTACATATAAATTATGTATAAATTGTGATTGTATTGTTATATTGTTATGGTGTGTTCTCTAAAGTGGTACAATTGTAACGGTAATCTTTTTTTCTCTAAAGTGTTCTCTTGTGTTCTCTAAAGTGGTACAATTGTAACGTTCTTTTTTTTTTTCATTTCAGATTGAAGGGTAACATGGCTGAGCGTTTAACACTGCAGGAGCGTGCCCAGTTGGCGGCACGGTACGAAGTTTGGCAATCTGTCGTTCGAGTTCAAAGATGGTGGCGGGCCATTCACGGACCACGTGCCCAAGTGGACCCGAAAACAATCAAGAACTGCCACTCGAAGCTCATGACCACGGGGTCTGTGGCAGATGTTCGAAGATGTGGTCGCCCTTCGACATCCAGGGCCCAGGAGACGGTGCAGGCAGTTCAGGAAATGTTCGCACGGAGTCCACGAAAGTCAACTCGCCAGGCAGCTCGGGAAAGTGGACTCTCCCGCTACTCAGTGCGAACTGTGCTGAAGAAGGAGCTGAACTGGCGTGCGTGGAAGCCGCATTACTGCCAATCTCTCTCGGACGAGGACTGCGACATTCGCATGGAGTTCGGGGAAATCATGCTGGCTTGGCATGAAGACTGGCCCCATCTCTTCCGCAACATCCTCTGGAGCGACGAGGCGGTGTTCCACGTCGGAGGCTTTGTCAACCGCCACAATTGCCACTACTGGGCAGGAGAGGATCCCATGGTTACCGCTGAAAAACGGCAGAATCGGTTTAGTGTAACGGTGTGGTGTGGTATGACCTCAGATCAGGTTGTGGGCCCGTTCATTCTGCGCAACACCATGAATGCTGAGCGGTACCTTGCTATGTTGCGAAACGAGGTTTGGCCGGTTGTCAGCACATGGGAGAACATCGACGATCTGATATTTATGCAAGATGGCGCCCCTCCGCACTTCGCTCTTGTTGTCCGTGAGTGGCTGGATGCCCACTTCCCTGGGCGTTGGATGGGTCGTCGTGGTCCACATCAATGGCCAGCCAGGAGCCCCGACTTGACACCGTGCGACTTTTCTTTGGGGGTGGGTAAAGGAAGAAGTCTACCGCACCAAACCGATGACATTGGAAGAACTGGAGGACCGAATTCGGGAAGTCATGTCCTCCATCCCGCCGGAGTTCCTGCTAAAGTCAGTGGACGCCATTCCTGGGCGGCTCCAGAAGCTGGTGGAAAGAGTTGGAGCCCACATTGAATTTTTGAGAAAATCTACCATGTATGCCTACCTTTTCATATTATTTCTTCTGAAATAAATGGATAATATACGTATTTTTTTACCAATCCAATATAGGGAGCTACTTTCCACCCACCCTGTACACGTATATAGCAGGAATATAAAGACAAGAGACACGACTCTCAACATTTATTGGTCAAACGTTTCGGTCCGCTCTGGGGCCATCTTCAGTGACTAAATGAAAGAACATCAAAATTAAAGAAAAAAAATCAATAATATATAATTAAAGAAACCTAAGTAAAAAATTTTGGTTCTTTTGCATTATCCTCCCAACACTAATTTTTTTATATAATGTTGGTTTGGTTTTGGTTATGGTACTTTATTTTCGTTCCATTATAAAAAAAATTAGTGTTGGGATTAGGTTAGGTTAGGTTAGGTTTGGTTAGGTTAGGTTAGGTTAGGTTAAAAACAGCCCGCCGCAAGTGTTTTGCTAACGTACTTTATTTTCCTTCCATTATAAAAAAAATTAGTGTTGGGAGGATAATGCAAAAGTACCAAAATTTTTTACAGAAAATAATGTAAAACGTTTTATACAATAAGGAAAATAGGTTTTTTTTTTTGGGGGGGGGGGATTATAAGACAATAAAATAATAAAAATTCAAACCCATCAAAAGTAAACACTAGAATAAACTAAAATTTAAAAGGATTCGATCTTACAATCTCCTGATCAGCAGTTCAGCGTCTTAACCACTTGGTTACCCAGGGTACCCATTTATCAATCAACCAATTTTTTGCATAAACAGGATGAACAGCTGGGTGGGCTGAGCGAGCGGCGCCTGCCATCGCCGAAAATAGAACCCACGGCTGGTGGATTCGTAGTTAGTGATGCAAATACTACACTATAGAAGTACCGGTATATATATATATATATATATATATATATATATAGTGGCGCTCATAAATGTTTGTATGGAGAAATATTTCAGTTATATTCGTCCTTCTCTTTTGTACCATGCATACGATAGTTATCAAAAGTTTACTGTTTGTTTTGAAAAATGTAACAAATAAATACTTAGTTTAACTCCAACATATAATGTAAAACATCAAAGAATTTGAGGAAATAGAAAAAAGTTAAAATGCAAAAGCTTTCGTACATTTATTTCCAGAATTATTTGATACTTTGTCTATTACCTTTTGCTTGAATTATTTCAATGATTCGTTTTGGGTGTCTATCGTTTGCTTGAATGACTTCAGTGATTTGTTTTGAGTATATATTTGTATATAACGGGTGATTACAAATGATGTTCCCGATTTTAAATATTTATTATGAAAAAACTAACAAAGCTACGGCGAAAAGCAAGATATGCAAATAAAGAAGAAGTCAAAAAGTTTTATTTACGAGATATTGAAGTTCGATATGAGCTCCTTTTGTGGTACCTTTTGAGGTTAAAATATTCCTGAATGAGCAATTGCCTGATCGTTGGATCGGGAGTGGGTGGCCCATTCCTTGGCCGGCTCGTTCGCCCGATCTAAACCCCCTTGACTTCTTCCTCTGGGGCTATGTCAAAAATGAAGTTTTTGTTACACCAATGACAACAACTTTGGAACATTTGAAAGAAAGGACACGTGAGGCTGTTAGAAAAGTTTAGTATGATATGCTACAAAATGTATGGAAGGAAACAGAATACCGCTTTGATGTCTGTAGAACCACTAAAGGAGCTCATATTGAATTTCAATAGTTTGTAAATAAAATTTTTGGAGTTGTTCTTTATTTGTATATCTTGCTTTTCGCTGTAGTTTTGTTAGTTTTTTCATAATAAATGTTTCAAATCGGGAAGATCATTTCCAATCACCCGGTATATATATATATATATATATATATATATAATATATATATATATGATGAATAAAACCACGAAGGAAAGGAAACACAGAAAGGTGCTCAAGCGCTTTCGTCTAATGACATCCTCAGGAACACTGAAGTACATATGTTTTTTTACAAAAAATAAAAAATATATATATATATATATATACATACATACATACATATACAATAAAAACGGAGAAATGAAATTAAAAAAAATAAAAAATTATTAAAAGATTGTGGGATGGGCATACAACTTTGTAAGGAAACACTATCGATTTTTAGCACAAGATCAAACTACCGATTTTTAGCACAAGATTAAATTAATTGTTAAAAAAAAAAAAAAAAATACAAATACAAATTTATACTGGAAATCTGCCCGGGTTTTATCACTCTACCCATCTTGTATATAAAAATAAATTGAAAAATAAAAGTTATTAAGGTGGCATACAAGTTTACCAAAGATTTAGCGTTCTACCCTTCTTATCTAAATTTTTTCTGAAGGAATTCAAAACAACAGGATCGAGTTGAAAAAGACCTTTGCTTATGTTGAAGTTATTTGAAAGTTGGATAATGGCAGACTCAAGAATATTTCTATTAACAATGTTGCCAGAGTGAAATAAAACTGAAGCATTATTCCAATCAATACAGTGGGATAACTCTGACATATGGACAAAAAGAGCACTGGACGACTGTCCTGTTCTAACGGAATATTGATGCTGTTTTATACGTGTGTGCAAATCCTTTCACAGGTTTTAAGTTCAGTATCTATAGGAAAAAACAAACAATTTGTCCTACGTACACTTTTACTCGGAACATGACACCCCCACTAAGAAGGCCATTTTTTCTTCAATGTTTCTCCGCGCCCTTAGGATCGCCAGTCCGGAATACATCGATGCCGAATTAGAAAAAATCAACGGTATTGGAAGTGATCTGTGTTATCCATCTGCGTTTATGGAATCTTGTCTCAACAAGGCAAAACGAACTTTCTATCGGGGCAATAATAACACTCGTACTTTGTCAAAAAATATTTTAGTACTTCCATTTTTCCCGGCTTTTTAGGCATTGCTATGTACTTAAACTTTTGGATATTAATGTAGTATTTCATATAACAATATTGTGAAAAATATCGTAGTAAAAAATAGCCCTACCAATAATTCAGCATTATCTATAAAATTGGTCGTAAACATGTGATTCCTTTTACATAGGTCAGACGGGAAAGGATTTGCACACACGTATAAAACAGCATCAATATTCCGTTAGAACAGGACAGTCGTCCAGTGCTCTTTTTGTCCATTTGTCAGAGTTATCCCACTGTATTGATTGGAATAATGCTTCAGTTTTATTTCACTCTGGCAACATTGTTAATAGAAATATTCTTGAGTCTGCCATTATCCAACTTTCAAATAACTTCAACATAAGCAAAGGTCTTTTTCAACTCGATCCTGTTGTTTTGAATTCCTTCAGAAAAAAATTTAGATAAGAAGGGTAGAACGCTAAATCTTTGGTAAACTTGTATGCCACCTTAATAACTTTTATTTTTCAATTTATTTTTATATACAAGATGGGTAGAGTGATAAAACCCGGGCAGATTTCCAGTATAAATTTGAATTTGTATTTTTTTATTATTATTTTTTTTTTAACAATTAATTTAATCTTGTGCTAAAAATCTGTAGTTTGATCTTGTGCTAAAAATCGATAGTGTTTCCTTACAAAGTTGTATGCCCATCCCACAATCTTTTAATAATTTTTTATTTTTTTTAATTTCATTTCTCCGTTTATTGTATATGTATGTATGTATGTATGTGTGTATATATATATATATATTTTTTTGTAACCTATATATAGGCTGTAACCTTCTATGTACTTCAGTGTTCCTGAGGATGTCATTAGACGAAAGCGCTTGAGCACCTTTCTGTGTTTCCTTTCCTTCGTGGTTTTATTCATCATAAATATTTTTCACGTGTTACTTTTGTGAAATAATCTTCATATATATATATATATATATATATATATATATATATATATATATATATATATATATACACACACACACACACACACCTTGGTTAACCTTGGTTTTGCTTCCTCCCGAATTGTTCATTCTGACGAAAGTCAAGCTTGTCACTCCATCTTAGACCTACAGTTTAACGTGGAATCCGAACCACGCCCCACCAGCAGCGCAGCGTCTTAACCACTAGACTACCGAGGGTATCCATTTATCTCCCAACCACTTTATTTAGTGTGTGGAAGGATGAACAGCTAGGTTTTGCTGCGCGTCGCCTGCCGTCACCGGATCTCGATTCTGGGGCTAATAAATTCGTAGTCAGCGACGGACGCTAACCACTACACCACCGAGGCGCATGTTCTATAATATATATATATATATATATATATATATATATATATATATATATATATATATATATATATATATATATATTCTCGATGCTCGAGACATAAGCATTAATAATGGCTAGTCAGAAAAAAGCGGTTATTGCTTTACATAAAGCACTGATCCACTTAAAAATTTCTGTCTTCACCTTTGGGAACGGCTTTGGTATTCCACAAAGTAATACAGTATACATAAATATAAGGGATATATATATATATATATATATAATATATATATATATATATATATATATATATATGATAGGACACGTTTCGGAAACAATCGGTTTTCATCCTTCCCCTGAGAATTATGTAGATAACCGAAAATCCACAAAAATAGCAACCTATCAGACCAATTTTGTCAACGCATAGTAGCCTGTATTTATAGGCTACGTAGGTAATTTTGAATGTTCTCTTATTCGGTATATGGCATCTTCAATTTCGCATGAAAATTAACTTGAAACAAATTTTTCTCTTTGTATCTGGCTGTAGAATGGGTATGACGCAGAGAACTAAAATAGAAATATATTTACACATGAATATGATAAAACTTTGCCTCCTCTTCAACCGGAAAAAACAGTCTGCTGTTTTCGTCTACACTGCGCGATCGCTTAGTTTTCATCTAATATTTCGTCAGAAAGGAAAATCAGCTGACATTTATTGTTTAAGAAAGAAAAAAGAATATATTTGAGTAATTTCGTCGTTATAATAATACTGCAGCGTGAAACGCATTTCCATAAATAGCGTAACTTTTTCCCACAAGTAAGGGAGTGTTCAGTGAACTGTGGAAAGCAGTGTTTGAAAAGCAATGTTAGGCAAAATGTGGAGGAAAGTGACAATCATTGTATTAATCAGTCTCATGGTTGTAGGCCTATTTCAGGAGGCAAAATGCGATCCTGCACCGTTTCGTATCACCAGAATGCACCAAGCCAATCATTTTTCCTGTAGAGACTGTCCCTCTAAAGATATGGTTCAGGATCCAAACACGTGCTTTTGCCGAAACGACCTATTCAGGAATTTTTGAAGGTCGAAGGATAACTGAGGAATAATTTTCGTTACATCCGTATCAAAATGATTATCAAAATGATCCTGACGGAGAAAACTGCAAAATTTTACTGCTGTCAAATTGTTTTTCTTTTAATTTTTTATCTTATCAATATACCAGACATAATCGGAATCTCTTAGTCCGAATGACATCAATTTTCCTCCATTGTATGTTGTGATTCAGCTTCAGTTTTTTTAAAAACTTAAACATTACATTAATATTTAAACCCTGTTAATAATACATAATGAGGATAAGGCCATGGGAACTATTTTTTGTTGATACAATCCGTTCACTGATTGCTGTTCATCGTCTTTTTTTATGAGATTATTTTTTGCACATCTAGCGAGGACACTCTGGAAATTGATTTCGGTTTCAAAACCAATACACGTTTTAGTGTCGATTCAACTGCCTTTCCATTTTTAAATAGAACCTAAATGACCGAGGATGAACTGTGGCATATGAAGGCAACGAAGAAGTGTCGAAAAAATTCTTCATTTAATTCAAGTTTTTGGATCCTGCTTTTTGATAAAAGGTGACCAGATAAAGATTTCTTATTAAATGATAGTTATGTAGCGCTGCTCTCCCTTTAATCTCTTTTGGATTCTATCGAAGACATTAATTTTCACAATGTTATGAAATATCTCTAACGTAAGTACGTTTAAAAACGAGCTGAAATCAATTTTAATAGAATATGAAAATGAAAAAGTTTATCGGCAGACCATAGTCCATATGACAAATATTAATACACTGACAATTCACATCCTAAGGATAGACATATATACAATTAATGAGAACCAATACAGTAATGTCGAAGTTAAGTGGAGCAACAGACAGACGTTTTTGTACCATGAATTCCACAGCTTAGAAGACATACGGCAGGATTCATGGATAACTTGGATAATCGGGTTGGTTGATTTTTTAATTCTTTGCATTAGACTGTATTGAACACGTCTTGTTACCTCCGGGAGGCTGAGGACATTGCGGGTAGCAAACATTTACGAAGCTGAACATCTCGGGGGTAATTTATGATTAATAGAGGAATACTGAAATCGTACTAATGCATTTATGGATTAAATATTGTATTATAACCTATCTAATCGCTGTATTTACAATTAACTCTTAGTACCGCAGTTTTCCGAACTATTACATTGACCAATATTAAATATATATACTGCTAACAAAATCCATTTCTCATGTCAATTAAAAGTTCATTTGTGGGTCTTAAAAAATTACCCTACATAAATATAATTCTTGTACTTTTTATATGTAATTATAATAATAATTAATCCTATTATATATTTCTCCCGATAAAACTGAACTCTCCGCTCAAACTTTTGCCTCCAGCTCAACTCTGAACGATTCCGGTAATGTTCCTCCATCTCTTCCTCCCTCTGACTTTATTATATCTGAAATTAGAATCTTTTCCAAAGATTTTCTTTCTGCCCTCTCTGGCCTCAATTCTAGGAAGACGTCCGGTGCTGATGGTTTTCCTCCTGTTGTTCTGAATAACTGTGTTTCTGTGCTGATACCCTGCATAGGGAAACTCTTTCGTCTTTAACTTTCATCAAGTAATTTTCCTTCCTGCTGGAAGTTCGCTTTCATTCAGCCTGTCCCAAAGAAGGGTAACCGCTCTCAACCCTCCAACTATCGTCCAATTGCTTTGATTTCTTGCCTTTTTAAAGTTTTTGAATCTATCCTTAATAGGAAGATTGTTAAACACCTCTTCTCACAATCTTCTTTCAGATCGTCAGTATGGGTTTCGCGAGTGACGTTCTACTGGCGACCTTTTTGCATATCTCTGATTCTTGGTCATCCTTCTTTCGGGAATTTCGGTGAAATTTTTGCCATTGCGCGAGACATATCGAAAGCTTTTGATAGAGTCTTTAATTTCGAATCTACCCTCCTTCGGTTTCTATCCTTCTATCTGTGCCTTCATCTGTAATTTCCTTTCTGTCCGATCTATAGCTGCGCTTATACTCGTAAATCGGTCCTATTCAAAGGAGTGACATAACGAAGCAGTGACATAACAAAGGAGTGACAAATCGGAGATAAAATTCAAAGGAGTGACACGAAAATACCAACAAAGAAGAAGAAAGAACAAATCCAGAGGGAAGAGAGGCTTGCAACTGTTAGGTTAGGTTAGGTTAGGTTTCTAGTTTTTGAAATAAAATCTTAATTTTAACAATTCTAACAAATTTTGTTTTTTTAAATAAAATTTTAATAATTATACCTTTGAATTTTATCTCCGATTTGTCACTCCTTTGTTATGTCACTCCTTCGTTACGGTATTTATGTCACTCCTTTGTTATGTCATTTTTTTGAAATGTCACTCCTTCGATACAGACCCTCGTAAATAGCCACTGTTCTTCTCCTAAAGCTATCAAGAGTAGTGTTCCTCAGGGTTTTGTCCTGTCAACCACTCTTTTCCCTTTATTTATTAATGATTTATTAATAATCTTTTAATTCGCACTTCCTGTCTTATTCACTTCAATGCCGATGATTCCACTCTTCACTTCACTCGCTTTCCAAAGTGTCCCTCTCAACAATCACTCCATGATTCGCATGAGACGGCTATGGGGCACCTGAACTCTAATCTTTCTGCTATCTTTGATTGGGGCAAAGAAAACCTTGTGGCTTTCAATGCCTCAAACACTTAGTTCCTCCATCTGTCTACTCATCACAAACTTCCACGCGACTATCCCCATGCCTTCAATAATGCAACCCAATCCTTCCTCTTTTCTTAACATTCTTGAGTTTCCTTTTCTCCCTTTGCCAACAGGAAAATGTTGAATTGGTCGATTTGTGTAGTGATTTTTGTAATGAAAAGAATTTATTTTTACGTGGTTGTCTTCATCTAAATGGCGTGGCAGCAGCTCGTCTTGGTAGATTATTGCATGGCTGTGCGATGGCTTTTCAGGCAAAAAATGGCGTAACTCCTATGACAGCAACCAGCCGAACATAACTTTTCTTTACAGTGAACAGTTGCTTCCTCGAAGAACCTCGAGATTCTCCTGCGGTACTCAAGATTTTCCAAATGTATTTTATATTAATGTTCCAACTTTAAGATCCAAATTTTATGAACTATTAAGTATTGTCGTCAACTATAAAATCTGAGGATGTAGCAATTACTGAATCCTGGTTAAATACAGAAAGCAGAGATTTTCTAGCAGAATATCATATCCCTGGTTATGAGATCTTTAACAATGATATAATAGAAAGAAGTGGTGGTGGTACAGTACTATACGTTTGGTCACACTTAAAAACCCTAATTAAAAACATTGCAGAAATTGACGATATAAATGCGACGCTTTTTGAAATTAAAGACAACTCAGAAAAGAAATTAATTATAGGCTTATTATATAGGCCTCCCTCTCAGACTGTCGACAGTGATAATAGGCTTCAGGAACTAATTTTTGATGTAAGTAGCGAACATGATGCGATAATTATGGAAGATCTTAATTTAACTTACAGGGATTGGGGTGGTCCTTTACAGTCTAATTCCGGTCGTCGACTGTACGAGGGTTTGCTCGAAAGTTCACTTTTTGAAATGGTCAAGGAACCCACTAGAGATGGTAATATTCTAGATTTATGACAATAAAACCCACACTAATAGACGGAGTTTATTTCCACAACAGTTTCGATGCCCACTGGCATCCTCTTCGGGTGGATACAGAAAAACGAATGAACAAAAGTAAGTAACGAAAAAATCCAGGAAAGATAAGGAACATTCTAGAAGGCCAGAGACCATTAATTAAGAAATTCACACCTAAGTTAGATCCCATTCACCTGATACCGGAAGGTTTTTTTTTACCAAGAATCTCATCAAAGGGTTAAGCTTATACGTACCTTCACACAAATTAAAATTATCTGCTTGTTCTATACATACACATTCTATTATTTTAGTTTTGACATAATTATTACATTTATAAAGTAACTTGATTCCATGGGCGTCGATGGTGGGGGGGGACGCAGGGACATGCCCCCCCCCCCCACTTTCGTGGATGAATTGCTATAAATGCTAACTATTAATGGCACCTAATAGGACGTTATATGTCGTATTATATGCATATGCAAATGTAATAGCAATATTATAAATTAATTATTGTCATGAACACCAGTGTATATTTATCATGGAAATTAGCGAAATGGAAATATGTTAAATAAACGGTTTTGTTACGTATCATTTTCAATATGAAAGTGTGATCAAAGTGCGGTTTATTTGTTTTATATTTCACGAACATATTTTGTTATCAGTTTATGTACATTGACCTCTGTTGTCTTCGGGTAATAAAAGATTTATTTCGGTTAAAAATATGTGTGATATTATGTTACATGAAAGGTTAAATATTATAAATAGTTTGTATTGCGTTTCTTATTTCTGCAAAAAAAATGTTTAAATAAAGAAAGACATAAAATGATTAAATACAATTGAGTTTTTTTCAACATGCTGAGAAAAATACAAAAAACGGGTAAATGGTAAATTACGACATTGATATACAGGGTGTACATAAAGTCAGGATCTATTTTTGTGAAGCACTTGGAAATTATATGGAATTCAATCATAAAATGATAAAGTGGTAACATTTATTAAATAATTAAGAGTAGGATTCGACGTGACGCCCATCAGTATCCCTGCACAGCTCAAATCGTTCCGCAGCATTTCTAAACACATTCTGGAGCATTTGCGGGGTTATGTTATCTGTAGCAGTTCGTATACGTGTACGTAAGTTTTCAAGACTCATAAATCTTCGTCTGATAGACGTGCGATTTGATAAAGCCCCATGCAAAGAAATCTAAAGGGGTTAAATCTGGTGATCTGGCTGGCCAAGGTCTGTTGCTTCCGCGTCCGATCCAGCGATTTGGAAAACGTCCATTTAGATAATCCTGAACAATTTTGGCATAGTGACAAGGAGCACCATCATGTTGATAGACGACGGGGATAGGATTGTTAGTACCGTCGTCTATCAACATGATGGTGCTCCTTGTCACTATGCCAAAATTGTTCAGGATTATCTAAATGGACGTTTTCCAAATCGCTGGATCGGACGCGGAAGCAACAGACCTTGGCCAGCCAGATCACCAGATTTAACCCCTTTAGATACTTACTATACTTACTATACTTACTATACTTACTATATTACAGTATTACGTCAGTTTTTACTATAGAAGATGTAACGAATATCCCTACGGTCATAGACATAATACCTTTTGATAATGGTAATATTTTGGATAATATTGTTGTTAGTGAAGGGGAAGTAATGCGCTATATTGATAAAATGAAAACGCGTAAATCACCTGGTCCGGATTCCATATATCCCATACAACTAAAAGAATTAAAAGATAGCATTGTTGTGCCGCTAACAAAGATTTTTAATGCGTCTATTTCTGAGGGGTGCGTACCAGATAATTTCAAGTTAGCAAACGTAACACCTATCTTTAAGAAAGGCGATAAAGGTGCGGCGGGAAATTATAGGCCAATCAGTTTAACGTCTGTTGTAGGTAAGCTACTGGAATCAATAATTAGGGATCGTATAGTCGAACACTTAGAACTGCATAATCTGGTTAGAAATACGCAGCACGGTTTTAGGCGAAACAAATCTTGCTTAACTAATCTTTTAGAATTTTTCCAAAGCGTGGTCAACGTTTACGATAGACATCGGGCGGTTGATGTAGTGTATTTAGATTTTCAAAAAGCGTTTGACACCGTACCGCACAAAAGACTGATTGAAAAAACTAAGGCTCATGGAATCAGGGGTGTAGTAATAAATTGGCTAGAAAAATGGTTGCGAGGCAGGAAACAGAGGGTGGTCGTTGATGGAGCGGAGTCGTGTTGGGCTAATGTAGCGAGTGGCGTTCCTCAGGGTTCTGTATTGGGCCCCTTGCTTTTTCTTATATATATTAACGATTTAGATGTCGGCCTAGTCAGTACAGTTTCAAAGTTTGCGGATGACACGAAGCTGGGTGGTAGGGCGATTAATGACGAAGATAGAGGTAAAATTCAGGAAGATCTGAATAAAATCGTTGATTGGTCAGTCACATGGAAAATGAGATTTAACGTGGATAAGTGCAAAATTATGCATATAGGTTCGCGTAACGGTAATTTTGCGTATAGTATGTCAGGGAAAGATTTAACAAGCGTAGAGCAGGAAAAAGATTTAGGAGTTATAGTCACTGGTGATTTAAAAGTAGCGAAACAAAGTACAGCGGCGGTCAATAAGGCGAACAAAGTGTTAGGTTTTATAGCTCGAAATTTTGAGTACAAATCGCGCGATATTATAGTTCCTCTTTATAAATCATTAGTTAGACCCCATTTGGAGTACGCGGTCCAATTTTGGAATCCGCATATGCGCAAAGATATAGACAAAATCGAAAGAGTTCAAAGACGAGCAACTAAGATGATTCCGTCTCTTAGGTCAAAGTCGTACGAGGATAGGCTTAAAGAGTTAAAATTGACTACACTCGAGACTAGGAGGTTAAGGGGTGATCTAATCCAGGTTTTCAAAATTATGAATGGGTTTGATAACGTAGATAGAGATAGCTTTTTCGAAATATCTCAATATAATAGGACTAGAAATAACGGGTGTAAGTTGACAAGTAGAAGGTTCGAGACAGCAGTTGCGAAAAACTTTTTTACGCATAGAATAGTAAATAGCTGGAATAGTTTGCCGGTAGAAGTAATTAGCAGCACGTCTATAAACATGTTTAAGAATCGATTGGACGCGCATGTTGATAGAAAGGGTATAGTTTAAGGTAGTAAAATTAAGGCTGTGTGGGGATAGATCCCACAGCTCAACACAAGTGTTGTGGGATATAGGGAGGCAGCGTCTTGGGTTAGGGGATACTCTCTGTCCTTACACACCCCATTTAAAGAGATTCCTCTGCCGAGCGGTGCCCCCCATAGTACTGTGAGGTATTGAAAAACTCATGATCTTCACTTGCCCCACAAACACCTTTAAATGGGAGACCCATAATGGGTGCACACACATTTCTACATTACTGTACAGTCTTTACAGCCACACCTACACTTTTCCTCGTAAGTGTATATATTGTAATGTATATGGTTATAAATTTGACTTGGTCCGCAATCGATATGAACCGTGACTTGATGGATACCGTAATGAAATTGACTGGATTCTTTGGATCTGATATATTTGCATGTCCGTTATAAGTATAATAGATATATAGTGTAACATATTTGTGGATAGTAGTCTATTATGACTTGATCCTCTGGATCGAGAGATTCTATCTTTAGTTTTAAATCGATAATTAATTATTTTTAAATTGATAATGTATATGGTTGTAAATTTTGACTTGGTCCGCAATCGATATGGACCGTGACTTGATGGATACCGTAATGAAATTGACTGGATTCTTTGGATCTGTTATATTTGCATGTCCGTTATAAATAGATATAGAATGTAACATATTTGTGGATAGTAGTCTATTATGACTTGCTCCTCTGGACCGAGAGATTCTATCTTTAGTTTTAAACCGATAATTAATTATTTTTAAATTGATAATTATTTAGTTTCGTAAAAATTGGTCGTTGCCAATTTACCCGCAGTTTTTAAATAAGTTTCTTATGTTCTTGTGGTTCGGAACCCACGTAAAATTGTAGGTCCCCTCCGCCACCAGGGAGGACATACACAATACACGATTACGAACACAGTTAGGTAGACCAGCCATGAGTGGATCCTAGGGTCTTTGTTGGTCTGAAACATTATAACATTATAACAAATGAGGAATCATTGCATGGAACACCCGAAAGATTTGTATATATATAAATATATGATGAATATATATGTATGTATATAGATCTTGGTAACCTTGGTAATACATACATATATGTATGTATATATATCTTGGTAACCTTCTTTTAATTCCGCCCTAAAAGTTCATTCTTATGGGCAAGCTCCATGTCCTGCAGCTTAACGTGGAATCCGAACCACGACCCACCACGGGTGGTTAAAAACTACAAAGCCATCGCCCGGATTCGATCTCACAATCTCCTGATCAGCAGTCAGCGTCTTAACCACTAGGTTACCCAGGATACCCTTTTATCAATCAAAATTTTTTTTTGTATAAACAGGATGGACAGCTAGGTGAGCTGAGCGCCTCCTGCCCTCGCCAGAAATAGAACCTAGGGCTGGTGGATTCATAGTCAGCGATGCTAACTACTACACTATAGGAGTATATATATATGTATATATATATATATATATATATATATATATATATATATATATATATATATATATATATATATATATATATTGCGGCTCATGAATGTTTGCATGGAGAAATATTTCACTTATATTCATTCTATCTTTTCTACCATGATTGGATAGTTACGAAAATTTTACCGTTCGTTTCGAATAATTAAAAAAAAAAAAAAAAAAGTTGTTTTAACTCCAACATATAATGTAAAACATCAAAGAATTTGAGCAAAATATTAAAAGTTACAAAAGACAAGAGTTTTCGTACATTTACTTACACAATTATTTAATACTTTGTGCGTCACATTTTGCTTGAATAATTTCAATCGTTTTGGGTATATATATATATATATATATATATATATATATATATATATATATATACACATTGGGTGGGCCAAAAAAATCTATTACCCTGATTTTGAACAATATAATTTTACCTTTATCAAATGTTATTTGTACAATCAATATATGTGTCCTGTATAGAATTTCATGGTCTATCTCGTGATGAAGTTGGATTTTTGCTAACTGTAACCAGTATTTTGTAATTCGCTGTTATATAGACACGGGTAGAAAAACTTTCTGTTTCTATACAGTTACCAAATTGAGTCCAAGATTATGCGGAATGTGCCCTCCTCCATTACACTGGGCAACACGTATTTTATTGAATGATATCTGACACTTGATTCTAGGTAATTTGGGTGCGCTGAATACGAATTTCAACTCGGTTTGGCTCTATCAGGTCCTGATTCTTGTCGACAGCCTATGTGCCATTTTCCAGATTTTTCAAATTAGGACTAAAAAATTAAGTCATGTGTTAATTTTTTTTTTCAAGTTTCATGAATACAAGCAGTTCAAACTACAGTAAAATTACATTATAACGATAGAAATGACTTAAAATAAAAAAACAAACAGATATGAAGCTTTCACTGTGGGAAAAATTTTCTTTTGTAAGACTTTCTAGCGTATTTGCTTGTTGATGGCAGGTCTCTTTTCAAGCACCAGCAGTAATCAGCCATCATGTGCGAATCCCAGCGGCCTTGGTACCGTTCCTCCATAATTTTGATATCTTGGTGGAATCTCTCCCCTTGTTCGTCACTTACATCACCTAAATTACTTGGAAATTGGTCAAGATGGCTATTCAAAAAATGCATTTTTATGCTCATATTGCAACCTAACTCTTTGTAGTCCCTTAAAAGTTTTTTTACGATTTCTTCGTAGTTATCTGCCCTATAATTGCCTAAAAAGTTTTCTATCAAGTCCACGAATGAGAACCAGCCATTTTTTTCGCGTTCATTCATGACATTAGGAAAATTGCTGTCTTTAATCATTGTTCTTATTTGTGGACCGTCGAAAATTCCCGCCTTGATTTTTTCATAACTTAAACTTGGAAATTTTGAAGTTATGTATTTGAAACACTCGCCGTTCGTATCTAAAGCTTTTACATATTGTTTAATGAGGCCTAGTTTTATATGCAGAGGAGGAAATATGATTTTATCTCTGCTCACTAAAGGTGGATTAATTACGTTTTTTTCTCCGACAGTAAGTGATGTTCGTGCTGGCCAGATTTGTTTGAAATAATGTTCTTCCTTGGCTCTGCTGTCCCATAAGCAAAGGAAGCAGGGATATTTAGTATACCCTCCTTGTTGTCCTAGCAGAAAATTAACCATTTTTAAGTCAACACATATGATCCACTCGTGCTCCCTATATTTGATAAGATTTAAAACCTTTTCTATATGTTCATACTTTTCTTTTAATTTTGTTGAGTGCCCAATCGGTATCGAGCCGTATAGATTGCCATTATGCAACAACACACACTTAAGACTTCTTTTCGAACTGTCTAAAAACAAGCGCCAATCATTTGCATCGTAAGACTCAACCCCCATCTTCTTTAACAAACCAACTATGTCGCAGCAATATACTAAACTATCCTCTGTTCTAAAATATTTAACAAGTTCTTCTTCTCTTTTTCTGTAAAATGAAATGTATGTGTTTGAAGTAAGCAAGTTTTTCTCTTTAAGTCTTGAAGCTAAAATTTCCGCAGCCTTTTTTGGCAAATTTAGATCCCTTACAAGATCATTCAACTCGGCCTGGTTAAACTTTTGCGGATCGTTTTGACTTTCAAATACGCTGGGGTCAAAATCGGTGTCTGACTCCTCAAAGTGCATAACAATATTTTCAGGAACATCTTCAACTAATTCTTGAGTTGGCAGACCCTTAAATTTTGGAATGGGGATCTCATTTGAATGTAGCACAGGTCGTATCGCGGTGTCGAAATTTGGGTACTCGATACAATGTTTATTTTTCTTAGTGAAGCCCGAAGTCTTGACAAAGCAAAGGTAGCAATCGGTCTCGTGGTTAGTAGGCTCTCGCCACACCTGATATGGAAAAAAAATTGTAAAGCGTTAACAAAAGCGACGAGAGACTTGTTTTTATGAATTTTATCAAAAGTTATCACCCAAACATTTAACATTTCTATGTGTTTCAACCTTATGCAATATTTGAGATTCTTATAAACATTTTCTGTAAATTTTTGTTTATGTACCTAAGTTACAATTACATTTAGGTAAGTTACAGTATACTAGTGATTAAATTACGTAGTTTTATGAAATCATAAACTTACCATCGGAACTCCAAAAGGTATTTTTGAATCCGAACCCTTCGTCCAATGTCGCAGTCTTTCAATGCATATAGTGCAGGCTTTATGTGGAGCCCACGATTTATCTTGGTCCCCCAGTTTTATGCCAAAATAAGCTAAGTAAGCTCTTTTTACGAAGTCAGTTATATTTGCTCGTTGATGTGGAAGTGTAAAATTTCCACATATATAACAGAAGGAATCAGGGTTGTTTTTGCATTTGAACTTTCTAGTGCTTGATGACACATTGCTTGATTGTTCTGCCAATTTGTAAAGGTATTTAAAGCCCTTAATTCATATAAATTTAAGAAAATCTGAAATATAAACACAAAAATTAGTTTAAATAGGTACTTATTATGAAATAGGTACTTACAATCTATGAAATTAAACTAGAAACACGGATGAGTAGGTACAATATAAATTACGTCTAATTAAATCAACTATATTAAATCACGATGACAAAATTACTCACTAAATCATATGCCAATTCAAAATTATGTTAATGCCCAAACTTAATTAACTAACTCAACTGACTGACTGACTGACTGACTGACTGATTGAATTGACTGATTAACTCTGGAAACGAGTCGCTTTTATATATTTTAGTTGTCCCTCTAGAATACTCTACAGAGAACAGGAACGCTCGAGAAAATTTTAGAATTCTATGATATTTTTAGCTTAATTTACTAATATTAAAATGGGTTAAAAATGACAAAATTAAAAATATTTTTAGGGTGTTACATATAAAAATATACATAATACAACAATACCATAACAATAGGTACAAATACCTAGATAAAAACCTAGTTGCATAATGTGTAACTGCAAAAAGACAGCGAGTATTGAGAAAAAAACCTTTTTATGAATACGACGAAAGAGGAGGGGTGTTGAGCAAAATCAGGACCTGATAGAGCAAAACCGAGTAAAGATTCGTGCTCAGCGCACCCAAATTACCTAGAACTAACTGTCAAATCTAATTCAATAGACAAAAAGTTGAAATTTGTTCCCCAGTGTTATCAATGCACACTCGCACCCTTGACTTCTCCCTTGTCGACGGCAGTACTGCATCAAGGATTTTTTTCTTGGCAATAAGCAGCAGTGATTTTGGCATTTTGATCAACAAAGACAATCTCTGACTTCCCTAACTTTGAAATAAAGAAGGAAACCATGACTTTTTGAGAAAAATGTGGACGTTCCCTGCAAAGTCGATCTAGACTGATTGATTTTTTGTCCTGTCTTCCATAAACTCGGTCATTTTGTGTTTATTGTTGAAGCAACCGTAAAGGTCTTCTCGTCGCTGAACCATATTTTCGACACTTCTCTGTCTGGGAATCGATTTAACAGAGCACGACATTTTTCAACTCTTGCTTGCTTATTTGATGCAGAGAGCTTATGAACTTCGACTCTTTTAAAACATTTAAGACCCAGATCATCTTTTACTATACGAAGAACACTAGAGCGAGAAATACCAGTAGTTTTTGAAATTTCTCTAGCGGACTTGTGGGTGTTGGGCCGTTCTTCTTGATTGCATACCATGGATGAAACCGTGTCAATATTTTCCTCAGTACGTGATGTTTTTGGCCCTCCACTGCCTTCTTTTCGTTTGGTCAACCCTGTGATATCGATTTTCTTTATGAGATATTGAAGTCCAGGTATCGTCCATCGTTTATTTGGAAACGCTTTCTTCATTCGTTTTGCCCCCCAGTGTTTCTCCTTACGCAGGTTCAATATCAATGCTTCATCTTCCAAAGAGTATTTCATTATGTTATAACTTGTTCACTAACTATAGCGGAATGATGGTCTGAAATAAAAAAGGAAATAAATTAATTATTTTGTGTAAAAATGAGGAAAAATTAATTATTTATGGAGAAACTGACTGTCATCTGAAAGTATCAGTTGCTGACTTTAACCGCCTTTCAATTGAGCACCATATTCTGATACCTCACTCCAGTTGTAAGCCTGTACCTCTACTCCTGGGGAGTTGAATCTAGATTCAAAGCCAGCTTTGAAAGAGTAAAAGTATGGGTACAACATACGACCTCAGCAGTAAGATCAATGTACAGGATGAGCCACAATATTTTTTGAAAAATTGAGTAATAGTTTTTTGGCCCACCCTGCACACACACACACACACACACACACACACACATATATATATATATATATATATATATATATATATATATATATATATATATATATATGAAGGAACACATTTCGAAAACAATCAGTTTGTTTTCATTCTTCCCCCGAGAATGTTCTCCTATTTGGTATGTGGCATCTTCAATTTCGCATGAAAACTAAATTAAAAAAATTTCTTCTTTGTGTCTGGCTGCGGAATGAATGAGTATGACGCAGAGAACATGAATACGATAAAACTTTGCAGTCTCTTCAACCGAAAAAACCAGTCGGCTGTTTTCGCCTGTACTGGACGATCGCTCAGTCTTCGTTTAACATTTTGTCAGAGAGAGAAATCAACTAATATTTATTGTTCAAGAAAGATAAAAAAAATATATTTGAGTAATTTTGTCGTTATAATAATTCCGCATTTTTTGTATCTGAAACCAATTTCTCTGAATAGCGTAACTTTTTCCCACAAGTAAGCGAGTGTTTAGTGAGCTGTGGAAAGCAGTGTTTGAAAAGCAATGTTAGGAAAATGTGGAGCAAAGTGGCACTTATTGTTCTAATCAGTCACATGGTTGTAGGCCTATTTCAGGAGGCAAAATACAATCCTTCACTGTGTTATTCACACATAATAAAGCACATAACCGGTTATTTTAACTGTACATGATGTTCTTCTAGCTTTTAGAATCTAAACGCGTGCGTGTGCCTGAAACTAACTATGAGAATTTGGGAATGCACATGCTTCAGTTTTTTTAATAAACTTAAACATTACATTAATATTTAAACCCTGTTAATAAGAGATAATAAGGATAAGGCCATGGGAACTATTTTTTGTTGGCACAATCTGCTTATTGATTGCTGATCATCGTCATTTTTTTTATAAGTTTATTTTCTTCACATCTTTGCATACTTTCTCCACTCTGGAAAATGATTTCGGTTTCAAAACGTTTTAGTGTCGCTTCAACTGCCTTCCCATTTTTGAATAGAACTGAAATGACCGACGATGAACTGTGGCATATGAACGCAACGAAGAAGTATCGATAAAATTCTTCATTTAATTCAAGTTTTTTGATCCTGCTTTTTGATAAAAGGTGACCAGATAAAGATTTCTTATTAAATGATAGCTATGTAACGCTGCTCTCCCTTTAATCTCTTTTGGATTCTATGGAAGTCATTAAGTTTTACAATGTTATGAAATATCCCGAACGTAAGTGGGTTTAAAAACGAGCTGAAATCAATTTTAATAATGGAATATTGAAATCGTACTAATGCATTTATGGATTAAATATTGTATTATAACCTATCTAATCGTTGTATTTACAATTAACTCTTAGTACCACAGTTTTCCTAACTATTACATTGACCAGTATTTAATATATACTGGTAACAAAATCCATTTCTCATGTCAATTACAAGTTCATTTGTGGGTCTTAAAATATTACTCAACGTAAATATGAATCTTGTACTATTTTTTATATTTTATCATAATCCTATTTAATCCTATTTATATATTTCATAACCATAACTAAAAATTTTGTTTTATATAATAATTAATCGTAATATTTATAATATCAAATTGTAGCTACAAATATCATTATATTGAATGCTTTTATCTTCTAATTAATGTTAGGGCCACATAAAGTTTAAGGTGAAGGTTGCATGAGCGACTTTGTCACAGATTCAGTGCCACATGGCACTAAAAACGAAGAAATCGCAGCCCATGTAATGCGTAACAGCCATTGCGATTGTGTTGCTGCCACAGTTTGTAACTCTGACGAGCGACAATTTTGCTCGTGTACCCTTGACCTAAGTCATATACTCACGTATAAATAAATAAATATATTGTGTAAAAAATATTGTAATATTGTAAATTGTAGCATTTAAATATTTATTTTTACTCAAAAAGATTTATCATTATTTTTTTAAAGTGTTAATTCCATTAGTAGAACAATTGAAAGAATATTTATTAGTCACATAATTTCAGTATGTCAAAAAATAAATAAAAAATAAAAGTTTACCCAATATTTGCTTGATTAACTGAAAACGGAATGTATTTTAATTTTATGTTTGTATTCTACAGGGTATCCAAGAAGTCCCCGGCAATTTGGTTCTATTCCTCGGCCTCCTCGCAGCATCATAGATCTGACTTCTTGTGACAATGCGCTGGCTGTGGGGCATTATTAAACCAAACGTTTATGCTGCCAATCCACGCAATACTGGTGATCTTAAAGCTGCTGTCAAAGCAACTTTTGCGACCATTACGCCAGACCAACTCTTTGTCAATTCACGTCGTACTTGAAGACTAATTCTATGTAGTCTTCAAGTCCATCCATATGATTAATATCAATTTGTGCTTGTGCTTTGTTTATATATATTTTACATGCTAATAATCTGTTGCTTACGATTGGTTCTTCCTACTTACTAAAAATTTTAATTATGACTTTTTCAAATTGCCAGGGACTTCCTGGATACCCTGTACGCATTTAATTTTAGGTAATTTATTTTTAAATAAATTCAGTTTTAGGTAAAAACCTTTTTGCTATATATATATATATATAATATATATATATATATATATATATATATATATATATATATATATATATATATATATATATATATATATATATATATACATACATACATACATACATACATATATATATATATATATATATACAGTTTATTTACCTACATCTGAGTACGTAAGTACATTTCGTATTGTAATTATGCATTACTTAAATGTATCAGGTCATCCCATAAGTAATGTCGTTTTTTAGATCGGAATTTGAAGGACAAAAGAAAACTCAACTGAAACTTTTTAATCTAGTATATATTTTCCATCGGAATCATTGACACTCTGCCAACGTCCTACAAGCTTTTCAATGCCATGTTTATAAAATTCAGGCGGTTTTCAGGCAAAAAACATACAAATACTGGTCTGCAGGTCATCTAAAGAAGTACAGTATACTGTTTCTCGTCAAGATAGTTTTGCAGACTCCTGAAGAGATGATAATCTGAAGGCGCAAGGTCTGGAGAATATGGAGGATGTGGAAGTTTTTTCCATCCAAGCTCCTCAATTTTTGCAGAAGTGATCCGAGCGGTATGAGGACGTGCGTTGTCGTGGTGGAACACGATTCCTTTCCGATTAACCAAAGAGGTCTCTTTTCTTTTAGTGCAGTGTTCAATCGATCCAGTTGTTGAGAGTAGACTTGAGCGGTGATTGTTTGGTTGTGTGGTAAGGTTTCAAAGTGTATTACACCACCTTTATCCCACCAAACACTAAGCAACACCTTCCGAGGGTGAAGATTTGGTTTTGGCTGTGGTGTCGCTGGTTCTCCGGCACAAACCCACTGTCGACGGCGCTTAACATTCTGGTACAGTATCCACTTTTCATCACCAGTCACTAAACGGTGCAAAAACGGATCTTGGAGTTCACGGGAATGAAGAGCTGTGCTAATGTTTACCCGCACCCTCAGATCGTCGACCGACAATTCATGTGGCACCCATTTTCCTAACTTAGGCACTTTCCCGAGTTGTTGCAAATGTCGATGGATGGTGGACGGGGATGAATTGAGTTTCTGGGCCAATTCTTCGACAGTTGTTGAACAGTCTTCTTCAAGTGCGGCTAACAGCAGGTCATCATCAAACTTAGCAGGGCGTCAGAGCGTGCTGCATCTGTCAAACAGCAGTCACCATTCCTAAACTTTTGAAACCATCTTTGACATTTCCTCACATACAGAATATCGTTGCCATAAACGTCCTGAATGTTTCGCGTTGCTTCAGTAGCACTATTCCCTTTTTTGAACTCGTAAAGCATTATATACCTGATATACTCTTCTGATACCGCCATGTTTATGAGGGGTTCACATAAAGCAAAACACACGTCTTCACTGGTCAAGGTCAGTAAAGTATGTAGCGAAACACGATAGATCTCCTCTTAGATATAACCTTCGGAAAATTTATGCTTAAACCGAGTAGGACTAGTTTAAACTTAATCTATCGTAAAAAACGACATTACTTATGGGATGACCTGATATTATTAGCCTGAATTCGTGAAACCGTAATAATATTCCTGACGAATTTAAAGTAATCCAATTAAAAGAAAATTCAGAAAAAGTTTCTTAATAAAGATACAAAATTAAAATTCGTTTCAGTGAACGAAAATTTTGTCTCTTCTGAACTTAAATTTATAAATACACTCTACTGTATAATGAATTTATAGCACGCTTATAGTCTACGGCAGCGTTTCCAAAACTTTGGGTAAATTACCCCATTCGAGTAATTTGGCTTTTTCAGTGGTCTAATTTCGTACTCTGCAAGTATTTCTAAAGTACAGAAAGTGCATAAATAAACGAAATGGCAACACAAGGACTGGCTTTAGGTGGGGTACAGCCGTAGGGGTGCTAGGTGTCCGGTATTTGGGCTCTCTGTCCGGTTAAAAAAATCAAAGAATACCGGACACGTAAAAGTAAACCACGTCTTTATGTCTTTGCTTTTTTATTTTTGTCTTAATAGGTGTAGCCTTAATAGATCGTCCGCTTTTTTTGGTTATCCATAATTTGTTGTTTTTTAAAGTCAATAATTATTTTCCATATTTTTCTATTGCGATCTGATAAAGAATTGGATAGTTTCACAGCGCTTTATTGGATGGAATTTTGTGCATGTTATGTAATTTTGTTGGAATAAAAGTAAAATGCGGATAAAGTTGATTTCTTTTCATTAATACCTAAATGTTTTCAATGTTATTTGTAAATCGGTTGAAATATTATTTTCCTGTTAAAGTGTTATTTATCCATATAATTAACTGATTTTATAAAGCATCTAATGAACCGATTTTCGAGTAATGAAGAAAATACATTTTTACTTTTTACACCCCCCCCCCCCCACGGCGGCTGGTGTCCGGTATTTTTGTGGACGACATCTGGCAACCCTAGGTACAGGTAGGCTGGGGGTTATTATGAAGGTGTCCATGTGAAAATGGGGTAATGAATCAAAAAGTTTGGGAACACTGGTGTTGGGCATGGTTATGATTAATCAATTGATCAGTTAATCATTGTTTCGAATTCAGTCATTGATTAATCCAAAAATATTTTTAGAAAATTAAGAAAAATTATTCATTTTCACCATAATTTCAGCATCATTCAACAATAAGTTTTGTAATGTGGCATTTGAATTTGAAACATTTTTTGCATATGTAAACTGACTAATCTTCTCCTGTCTGGTTTGTTGAATTAAAGAAAACTAAATAAGTGAACAAAATAGGCTTTCTTCGCTCTTATTTCATGCAACAGAAACAATAAAGCTCTTTCTTACCCTTTTCACAGGTATTTAACTTTTAATAATTTGTAATCAGTTGATCATTATTAAAAAATTTCATCATTCATCACTTTTTCCCAAAAATGATTAATTAACCATGCTCTATCGTACACTATCATCACTTTAAATTAAATTTTCGTTTTTCGTTGTATTCATCATTAAAAAGTGTATTTATCATCTACAATTAAATTAAAAACTTCAAATATGTTCACCCTGTGTTAGTGTACAAGAACTGTAAATAGAACTCGTTCGTAAATCATACTTTAGAACAATGATTATCCCAATACTAATTGATTGACTGATGAAGTCAACCATTGGAAGACAACAACAATAATTAATAATGTTTGAGACTGCTTCACTATCTTCGCAACGGAGGAGACCTACACTAGGCTCTGAACCACTACCCCCACCAAGAAAGACCCAGAAAAGCTCCTTAATCACTGATAGATTCTGTGAATGTTATATTCTGATATTTAAATCAAATTTTATCTTATTCATTTTGCATTTAACAGACTTTATGCTGTATATTATTCGCGCTGACATATTATAACGTTGCTTTTTATGTTAAATTTACGAATTATGTTTTAATGATTTTCGTAATAATTCATTGAAAAGCTAAAGTGTTGCTTTTTTAAACATAAAACCAACGTACTGAGTAAATAATTTACTTCTTGCTCTTTGCTATACTATCCATACGCATTCATAAAGTTAGCATTGTTGCCAATCTTTGTGCTCGGGTGGTCTACATTCCACTGGACATATAGAGCGCCCCACAGTGTCCCTTTCCCCGATTTTATGGGGTCCCCACCCCACGTATAAGTTGTTAACCCTTTCGGTTGAAAAGGGAATGTTGTTGGCGTGAGATTCCATTTGACAGGTGAAGCTGTCTTGTTGCAAAACGTCATCCTGCAGAGAAAAAAGCCCCAAATTAGCATTGCACAGTGAATTTATGATGAAATCAAAGACATTATTATTAATTCAGAAGCAAAGCACAAATGCTTAATTACAACCTATACTAACACTGAACAACAAAATAGAACTTTTTTCCTCCTTCGAAGGAATTTATCTGATTCGAATGTACTTTATCTGAATTTATCTGATTCGAATGTACTTTTTTCTCTATCACCCACCAATTTCGAGGGAAATGGAAATGAAAATTGACAGATTTTCTTACTTTTTGGTATATTTAATCGTAGAAAACAGAAGAGCACCTTACCTAAAATGTTTTTGCAGCCGATTTTCGCTTATAACTGGTACTAGGGACTTCTCTTATAAGTGTAGAACAGTAGTCGGCCAATATACTGGGGCTACATCTTTCTTGGTACCACTTTTCCATGGTTGATATATCCTGATGAAATCTTTCCCCATGCTCATCGCTGACAGCGCCCAGGTTTGATGGGAAGAAGTCCAGGTGGGAGTGCAGGAAATGCATTTTCACAAAGACATGTTACACTTCATAACTTGGTAAGCACTAAGCATTTGCTCCACCAGGGAAACAATTTATTGATTTGACGCTGCCGAGGAAATTCGTAGTCACTTCTTTAAAAGCTTTCCATGCTGTTCTTTGAACCTCATTATAGGACTCATCAAATGCAGTCTTTCATCACTTCTCTGATCTGTGGGCCCGCAAAAATGCCTTCTTTGATTTTCGCTTCGCTGATTCTAGGGAACTTCTGTTTTAGATATAGAAATCCAGGTCCGTGTTTATTCATGGTTTTTACAAAATTTTTCATCAAACAAAGTTTGAGATGGAGAGTTGGTAAGAAAACTTTTGCTGGATCTACTAGGGGTTGATGGGCAACATTTTTCTGTCCTGGAATCAAATTTTGTCGAAGTGGTCACTCTTTCTGTGTATAATGACTCCCCTTGGCCCGGCTGTCCCACTGGCAGAGGAAACAAGAGAACTTTGTGTATCCTACCTGGAAGTGCAATTGCTTTCAGATCACCACAGATATGCCAGCAGTGTTTATCATAGTCAATATGTTTCAAAGGTAACTGCATATTTCTTCATATGAACTTTACGTGCAATCGGAACCGAAGGATAGATATTACCGTTGTGCAATAGTATAGCTTTCAAACTCAACTTTGATGACTCGACAAAAAGCCTCCATTCCTTAGGATTGTGCTCTTCACCAAGTGCTTCCATGAAAGAGTTCACATCATTACAATACACTAAATCACATTCCATAAAGAAAAACGATGTGTGTCTCACTCTTACGAAATGATGATATTTTTAGTCTTTTGTAAGAGAGTCTAACCTTTTAATGTAGAACCTAAGAGCTCAGCCTGATTTTTAGATAAACTCAACTCTCTGACAAGATCATTTAATTCTGACTGAGAAATTAAATGAGGTTCATCCGATGAAGGTGGTTGAAATTGTGTATCCATGTCACCTTGTCTGTCCAAATGTTCATTACGAGATTCATCATCAGGTTTATCATCATCTAAAGTCCATGTCTTTGGTGATTTTGGTACTGGCAAATTGTCACAATGTGAAAGATGTCGCATGGCTGACAGTAAATTAGGATAGTGAATCGCGTGTTTAGATTTTGAGGAATGTCCGCTTATCTTCGTTAAACAGAAGTAGCAATCAGTCGAGTGGTCTCTTTGTTCTCTCCATACCATTGGGACCGCAAAAGGCATTGAAGAATGAGTACCTTTTAACCACCCTCTCAGATATCTTGCACAAGAAACACAACATACATGAGGAGCCCATATTTTGTCTTGGATCTCCTACTTTGCAACCGTAATAAAGTTCATACGCCTTCTTAATTAAACGAGTGAAACCATGCTTTTGAGATTTTTTGTAAATTCACCACACACAAAACAAAAACTGTCAGGGCTGTTTGCACACTTACAAGACATTCTCACTTTTATATCACAAAAACACTATTTTTTAACCAAACATATACCAAAACAAACTGAATAACTAAATGCACTTAATCAATCAAGTGATGGGTAGAAATGTACGAGACTGATTGAGACATTAGCACGAATGCGCAATTCTAACACACGACAAACAAGAATGTGCAATTGTGCATATCCTGACAGGTATGGGCTTGTCTAATTGGATGAGAAGCAATTGCTGCAGACTCAACTGACTCGTACTATTTATCTACCAATCACCAATCAGTTTGTCACCATAGTCAAATTTGCTCCGCCCACAAATGCCTAAGACAAGCTGACGCCCCTCATTATCAGAGATTGGTAGTAACGCGTTACATGTAACGACGTTATGTAACGAACGTTACAAAAGTAATGAGTAACGGTAACACCTGAAAGATTTTCAAATGTATCAATGTAACGGTAACGCTTTGCATATTTTTTTATTAATGTAACGGATTTTTTCGTTACTCGTTACTCGATACTTGAATTTGATAACATTGCCATTCCATTCATGAGAACTATTAAATGCAATTCACTATTCCGTGTTAGTGGCAACAACTAAATTTATGTTTTCTAGGTCTCTTCATCTTTCCCGAAAATCATTGGGGACTTGGGGTGCATATTATTGCGCAATATATAGTCAATATGAGTAGCTATTAGAATTTATGTGGTATGGCTGCCATTTGTAAGTTTGTCTGGAGTTTCAAAATACGTGTGAAGGCACATAAACTAATATAAAATGTAACTAGTTACTTGTAACGTCGTTACATGTATCGAGTAACGGTAACGCTTTAAGGATTTTCAAAAAAGTAACGATGTAACGGTAACGCCGAGTACATTTTCGACGCGTAACGAATAACGGTAACGCCGCCCAATTTAATGTAACGGTGCCCATCACTGCTCATTATCTCATTTATATTTTTATAAAAATCCAAAGTGTGAGAGAAAATTTGTTTACGAAATGGCGTAATCAGGCGCGGATCCAGGGGGGGGTCGAGGGGGTCCGGACCCCCCCCCCCTGCTCACGGTGACGAACGATTTTTCGATTGCGTTTCTTTGCTCCTATATATGAAAAATAAGACCTGAAGACTTAAAATGGCTTAAGGTACATGTATCCCGGTTGCCACAAAATTAATTTCCTTAAAAAGAATAAAGAAAAAAAAGTTTGTCAGATCCTGAGACATTTCAGACCTGGCCTGGGTGTGTGAACAAGCAGGATTTTGATAACGGGAATATACTTCAAATCCATCTAAAGCTATCTTCAAATATGAAAATTTCCTTCCGAGGGGGGAACACCCCCTTCGGGCACCCCCCCTGGCGCTCGCTTCGCTCGCGCGTCCTCGGCCAAAGGCCGAGGACATATCAGTAACGAGCCCCACCAAGACTGGACCCCCCTCTGCTTAAATTCCTGGATCCGCCCCTGGTAATGTAAATGGCGTAATTTCGCATGAAACAATTTCATTGATGATTTATATGCGTTTTTTGGCTTTGTTTCTCTATAGTAGCATTTGTCGTTATAGTGAAATGCACTATTATTGGCTTTGGTTGTCCCGAAAAGCAAGGGTTTTGCTCACTTGAGCATTTTAAGGAATGGCATGCATCGCGTGAATAAAAGTAATAAACATCATCTATATATATATATATATATATATATATATATATACACACAGTAATATATATATATATATTATGCACTAAAATCACAAAATAACAAGTGATCTTATTAATAAGCAAACAACCACAAGGAAAAGGAAACACGAAGTCCGAGCGCTTTCGTGATATATTCACATCATCAAGGAGAAACAAAAATTTTTTTTGTTTCTCCTTGATGATGTGAATATATCACGAAAGCGCTCGGACTTCGTGTTTCCTTTTCCTTGTTTGCTTATTATATATATATATATATATATATATATATATATCAACATAAAGAACGACGCTTTGTATAGGAGAATTATCCGCGCAAGATGAGAGCGAAAGAACGAAACAAATGAAAAAATGAGGTAACCACCCGGGTGGTTACCTCATTTTTTCATTTGTTTCGTTCTTTCACTCTCATCTTGCGCGGATAATTCTCCTATTACAAAGCGTCGTTCTTTACGTTAATTATACTGCGTGTTTGCAGTTATAATGTATGTATATATATATATATATATATGCAGTATACTTAGATAAATATATGCATATTATATATAAACATGTAAATATAAATAATAATATGCATAATATAAAAATTTTATACAAAATAAATGACTAACAATAAATCTCGTATTACGACGCAAACTGACGAATGCTATCTCGATCTCAGAGTTTTAAACTGCAAATCCCTCAAAAACTGTTGGTGATAGAAAAAAAATGTTTTCATTTACGTAATCAGCGAATCAGCGTGAAAAAGACCATAAGAATCACACATTTACCAAAGGCAGAAAAACTTTGTTGAACAGTGTAATTATACAGTTCCTAAAATCATTATTATAGTTCCTTACGCGTTTATGATAATGATGATAGGCACTGATTATGATTAACTGCCATTACTACTCCAAAACAAAAAAATAGTAAAGCACAATTTCATTTGAGGAAAATTTTTCTTGTATATACAGGGTGTCCGAGAATTATCTGTACAATTTTTGGCTATTAAAAGTCAACCATGAAGTGTAGAAATTCCAGTGTTGTTCCATTTTACAGAGAATCTCATTAAGTTTTTTCTGATACCAAGTTTTGACAAGTTTTTTAGAAATTCCAGTGTGTCCGAACATTATCTGTACAATTTCATCTTTTAATAAAATTCTTGATAACACACGTAAAATTCTTAAACAAGATTATTTAGAATCTGTATTTTCAAAAGTTTCTTTTATTAAAGTAACGTTGTTACAAACATTCGATATGTGCACCATTAGTGATTCGCAAAACATCCAATCGATACTCCAAATGTTGCCATGTACGCTGCAGCATATCCACATCAATTCGCTCAATAGCAGCTGTGATTCTTGCTTTTAAATCATCAATGTCTGTCACCCGCGTACATTTCTAAAAAACTTGTCAAAACGTGGTATCAGAAAAAACTTAATGAGATTCTCTGTAAAATGGGATAAACTGGAATTTCTACACTTCATGGTTGACTTTTAATAACAGCCAAAAATTGTACAGATAATTCTCGGACACCCTGTATATGGGGAAGGTGTGGATGTGGGTGTGTTTCTTTGGTGAAATCTGTGAAATTTAATTTTCGGTGTCTGAATCACGTACCTTAATAAAAGGCCAAACAATAGTTTTCAATAAATACTGGTCAAACTTTCTAGAATAATTTGCTGGTCTGGAAAGCATCTCATTTCTAAGTTCTGCTAATTCGCGAAGTTTCTTTTCGTTCTTAGCACCCCAGAGCCCTAAAACATAGGCAGTGACGAAGGTTAGTAGTGAATTCTACAAGAGTTAATTTTCAAGTTTTAACACATAATTTTTTTTGCGTGCAAACTACTATGCAACATTTCCGATTTCAAGAATTTCAGTATCTAACTTCTGTCATTTATTCAGTCATTCTAACCCAGTTTCCTAATATTTGAGGCATATTTACTAGCATTCCCGAAAGGCTGATATGACTCTGTTGTTGTTGTTCTCAATTAAAATGAAAAAAAAATTGTGTTCATTACGCATGGGTTATAAACCTGCCATTTTTTTAACGCTTCTCCTTTCCTAAATTCTCTCTCTCTCTCTCTCTCTCTCTCTCTCTCTCTCTCTCTCTCTCTCTCTCTCTCTCTCTCTCTCTCTCGGATCCTCAGATTTTTTGGGGTTTAATCTTGTGAATTTACCTGCCAGCATGACCGCCTTATGATTCGGATGATCTCTCATCAAATGAAATGTTTTGTTTGACTTCAACCATGCCTTTACTGCAACGACTTCTCTTGCAAGAATTGCGCTGAAATAGATTACAGAGGAAGATGTTGTTTTTGTGAATGTAAATTTATATTCTTAATACAGAGTGTTTATAAAATAACGCGGGTGAAGAGAGAGAAATCCGATTTGAATTATATTAACGCGAGTGAACATGGACGAGTAATATTTATTACATGTACTTTATAACAACTGCATATTCAATAGTAAGGGGTGCTGGTTAAGTGTGCGGTCTACCTACGATTGGTTAGGTTTAATCATGATATTTTCGTTAAAACTAACGAAAATATCATGACTAAACCTAACCAATCGTCAAGGGCGATTGACAATGGGATGTAAACAAACAATTAGTAAACCAGATAAGAAGCTATAATTAAAAGGTAGACCGCCGAATCGTAGGTAGACCGCACACTTAACTAGCACCTAGTAAGGTTTATAAGAGGTGTTAAAAATGTTTTTACGAGTTAAAAAACAAGCTGAAACTAGTTTAAACTAGTTCAAATCGGAGTTGTGTATTCACTTGCGTTACTTTATATTAAACCCTGTATTAAACATAAAGACATAAAGTAGTGTAAATCTTAAACTCTTATTGACGCCCTCCCCCCTACACACACTTCACTATGCCATTGTTACCTGTCTGTGTCCCTGCTGTTAAAATTACTGACAGTTGGATCACCCATTACTGCGAATCTCCAAAGTCTTCCTATGGGCTGTTTCTCATATAAATTTCCTGCATGACAAATTAACGAATATTAGGCATTTACATATATTATTTGTAAGTATTACCTATATAATGTGTGATATTATATATTATATATCTTAAGCTGCAGATTTAAGTAAATACTAGTAAATAGTTAAATTTTAAGTGAATTTTCTGGTTTTTCTCGTTACATTCAGTCATTATACTGAATTCTTCCTGAGCGGAGTAAACCTTAAGGAGGCATATAATACGTTCTACTCATCTGTGAAATTTCTGTAGTCCATACATCGTATGGATGGACTGCTCGGACTTATTTTGAAGTAACATTATTTATTTAGTTCAATTTAACCAAAACTGGAACTAAAATCAAAGCAAATTTTTTGTTTAAATTAAAGAAAGGTTTTGAGTCTTCTTTTTGAGTGACCTATTTGCTTCTTTCCAGATGAGCTCAAATTAAGACATTATAGCTAGAACCTGATGTGCAGTGATATGAATAATACCTAGAAATTGTTTGAATATGTCTTTTAACATATCCAAAACACACGAGATCATGTTCACCCTTATTCTTAGAACAACTTTTGTCAAAATTACTTACGTGCGTACCTGGCTATTTTGTGAATTAAATGAATAACTGGCCAAAAAGTCCAACAACCACCTAACTCCATATAAAAAGACGATAGAACTTTATATTTTATTAGTGAACTAGCTGTTATGCCCAGCACTTGCTTGGGGTGGGCTGATTGCATTAAATTTTAATTATTGAAATCGTTTTTTATTTTTCGTCGTATCACTCCTTAGACTAAAAATATTATACACATACCGAGCGCTGTCCGTCTGTCCGTAGAAAAAACTTTTACGTTTCTCAACCGATTTCGACCAAACTTCATATGGTGGATGGGGGGTGATGAGTAATGAACAAAAATATGTGTGACCAGCCCCCACCCCCATAATTACTGGACCCAAAGGCCCAGGCACCGCAATAAAACTATAGAAAAGAACGGAGTCATAAAAATCTTAAGTTTCACATTGCTGCTCATAATAATAATAATAATAATAATAATAATAATCATTCCCTCAATTTATTTTACTCTAATATTATCCTATTTAAAAAAAAATTCACCTCTTTTTAGAGACCCAAAAGTTAACAAACAGACATTCGGTTCAAAATTATTTGGTCAATAAAACTATAGAAAAGAACGCAGCCATGAAAATCTTAAGCTTCACAAATCTTGACACAATGTGAAGTTCAAGATTTTCGTGACTATAATTTTTTTTTCCTCTCTAACCGTGCAATTATTTAAAAAAAAATCAGCCCTTTTTTAGAGACCCCAAAAGTTGACGGACAGACAGACAGAATCGCACATAACTTGCTTTTATATAGTAGATTAGCTTGGAAAAAAGAACAACCTCTCTTTTTCACTCTACTACGAAGTTCTTACCGATCGTTGGCAGGTCTGTGACATTGCAAAGGTCAACGTGTCCGTGAATGCAAAACAGCCTACAAAATAGCTTATTGCCTTGAGAATCTTCTGCGGAAACATTGTGGTAAATCCTCATTTTCCATCCGGGAAAATATTTCTTGATTTCTGTCGCCCTAGTTAGAATCGCTTTTAGATATTTCATGTGATGCAAATTGTCTGTACGGAAAATTGTACAAGAGAACATCAATAAAGTAATAATTAATAAAACAAGATATGACGTAATTTAAAAGAAAAATCGAACACTGGATGAACATTTTACCTTTAACTAAATTTATTTCTGGAATATAATAAGTGTAAGAAAACACTTTCTGGTTCTTTCCTCTTTGAGTCGCGAATTCAGAACATGTTGAGTGTTCATTGTCTTTAGTGTCATTAGTTAAAAAACCCACTCTGTAATATAAATAATGAGAACGAATTACTGCGTACCAAAATATTAATCAGACGTTTGTATATTAATGGATTCACTAGATATTTCGGGTTTCCACATCCCCATCATCAGTAGTCATTTATATTTAACTTATTAAGGTACAAAATATGAAGTGAAGGCCTTTTTAAAATTAGTGCTACTGCTTTCTGCTTTTTCTCCTCTTCACTACCTCTGTCTTTAGCATTCGAATTATTCCTACCTTCTCACCCCAATTCGTTGGAAAATGGGATTTTGATAATGTATCATATATACAGTATGTACTTAGAGTAATAATTTTTGGAAATGAACATATGTACTTAGAATAAAAAATTTTGGAAATGTACATATGTACATAAGTACTAACAGTAATACTTTTTGGAAATTGAATACATGACACCACTGATGTAGAGAATTATCTCGAACTTGAAATAGTTCGCTAATGACAGTGGTATGATGGTATCACATACCGTATTTAATGTTTCAAAAGCATGAAATACTGCTAACTTTTAAGCATGCCTCACTACATACTCTGTGTTTGAACCAGTTAAGTATAAATTACACTGGTGAACACTCATTTTATTGCCAATCATATTAGAGTGATTTTGGGGTAACTTTGTGGTGCTGATTCCGAATATGACATCGGTTTTGCTAGATTGGCTCTAATTTATGAGATAATTGGTACCCCATTGAAACACGTAAAAATGCAAAACATTTAATGTTCAGGCGGAGCCTACTTACAAATCGCATTGAAATTGTCTCAAATCATACAAAAGTAAACACATGAAATACATAATGGCATTTTATTCGGTATAATAACAGATAAACACAGTAAGCTGATTCGCATAATTACAATTAATGTATAGTAAATCTCTGTTTGTACGATTCTCTTTTATGTGGGTTATCAGAACAATCACGTTGGAGGTTCCAGCAATAGCCTGCCATCATGTGTCTGTCCCATCTGCCTTGATACCTTTCCTCCATCACCTTGATATCTTGATGAAACCTCTCCCCTTGTTCCTCGCTAAAATCACCAAGATTATCCGGAAATCTGTGTAAGTGGCTATGGAGAAAGTGTACCTTTATGCTCATATTAGTACCCAACTTTTCAAAGTTTGTGAGCATGTTTTGCACCAGTTCTTCATAATTGTCTGCTTTGTGGTTACCCAAGAAGTTCTTGACAACTGAGACATAACTGCACCAGGCAGAAGCTTCAACACCATTCATAAATTTTGTGAAATTAGAATCCTTGATAAGTGTACGGATTTGAGGGCCATCAAAGATTCCAGCTTTTAGTTTTTCCATACTTAGTCCAGGGAATGATCTACAAATGTATTTGAAGCAATCGCCATCTTTGTCCAAGGCCTTAACAAATTGTTTCATTAGTCCCAGCTTGATATGAAGTGGTGGGAGGATGATTTTTTCCCTGTCAACCAAAGGCTCGTTAATGATGTTCGCTGCACCTACCGTCATGTTTTCTCTTGAAGGCCATGTCACTTTTTTCCAATGATCTTGCCTTGCCCTACTATCCCATAAACAGATGAAACAAGGGTACTTCGTATATCCACTTTGCTGCCCAAGCAAGAAGTTTACCATCTTTACACGTACCGCTCCACTGCCAACTGTCAACTGACTACTGGTTGGGTGGCTGATGACTTATATACGGAAGGGGAATATTCTAGAATGATCGCGGAGTAAACACTAAGAATATTCGCGTGTCTCACCATCTAGAATGTTCCGGTAGTTTCCCATATGCACGCGTTATGGTTACGTTTCCTATTAATTGAGGGTATTCATTATCTCAAGAACTAGAGCCAAATCGGAAAAACTACTTTCATTTTGGAATTCAGCAACCCCAAAATACCCTAAATTCGTACGAATTTCCTTGGCAACGAAACAAAATTTTTTTTTTGTTGAGCTGTGTTATCAATGATGGAAAAGAGAATCATTTGGTGTATCCAGAATCCAGATATGCAGATGATGTTTAGTTAAAGATTCAACATCCTCAAAATGAGATTCCCTAGGCCTAAACCACTTTTAAATGATTTTATCATGGTATATATTAATGGTCTCCTCTCTTACAAGTGACACTGGGTCTGGTTAGTAGTTGGACGGATGACCGTCCTCCGCGTTCAGATGATGTAATGACTCTTAGATGGTTCGAATCCAGCGTGAAACTGTAGGTCTCCTTCGTCACATGACCTTTGCGTTTATGATGGAAGTTAAACAACCAAAACGTTATTATTATCATCTTACCTGGTACAAGGGCAAGAGGGAATCGAATATTCCTTGTGTTTTCTTTCTTCAGCCACTCTTCGAGCTTTTCTCATTTCTCTCTTACCGTCCTCCATTTCTCGAATGTAATTCATATTCTAAAAGAAGGAAACACAAGTCAGGCCAAGGCTGCACGAGAGACTTTGTTGCTGCGACGAAGTTGGGATCAATGAAAGAAAGCAACCCCCAGCCTTCTTTAGTTAGCTTTATAAGGCTAACTAACGAAAATATAACGACTTAACCTAACCAATCGTCAAGGGCGTACAGTTGACTAACGATTGGTTAGGTTAGGTCGTGATATTTTCGTTAGTTAGCCTTATAAAGCTAACTAAAGAAGGCTGGGGGTGGCTTTTTTTCATTGATTCCGAAGTTGTAACGACAAATAGCAAAGAAGAGGTACTGTACTGTTGTTTCCTATGGGGCAAACTACACGGCAGGCAGTCGCTGCGACAATTATTCTCTGTTCCATTCGGCTGCGTTATATTGTTCCAAATGCGGTGGGCTACACGAGCGACTTTGTCACAGCGTCACTGTCACGTGGCACTAAAAACGAAGAAAGGCAGCGACAAAGTCGCTCGTGTAGCCTTGACCTTAACATTCAGAAAACCGTTTCTGGTAATTTAAATAAAACATTCGTTGAAATTTTAGACGAACAAAATTCTGTATTTAAAATTATCAGTTCCATTTTTGTTAAAATTTTAAAATTATTTTGAATTGAAATGAATTGAATAAACTTTATTAATTATTAATAAAATAAATACATTGGTTTTACTATTTACAATGACATAAATAATTGCGAAGCTGGACTATTTATTTTATTTAATTTGATCCTTAAGCTTTAGGCTTTACTGGGCTCTTATTAAAAATAAAACGGATAGTTATTATTAATAATACATAAATCATGAATGAGTATTATTAATAATTAAGGTATGTATTAATCTGAAATTATCATTATCGATATAACAAATGCAAGGTCATTATTGAAGATATTAATACCAATACCATACAAAGAAATCAATATTATACATGAGAGATTAGAACTGAACAATCGGAATATAGAACGCTCCAAAAATTAAAATTTCGGTGCTCCGAAACTCAGCGTGAGAAAGAGAGATTGTTTCAGGACACTTTAAACGATCTCTTTGATATTGCTCACCAAAAAGCGCACGAGATGATCAAGATTAAAGAAGACAGAATTCCTCCAAGCTCAAAAACAGAAGGGAAGAAAAGGATATATGGCTAACGTTGACAAAGCATTATCAGAGAAGGAAGATCGTAAAAGGAAGAGAGAGTCAGCTAAAGAACGGTTAGCACGTAGGGAAAGTAAGAGAAAGGAGGAAGAAACAAAGTTTGCCAAATTGACTTCATCAAGTAGTATGAGTAGTGAAGATGAAACAATGAGCATGAGTAGTGAAGATGAAACAATGTTGTGTAAAACTAACACGGCATCAAAAAATAATGCAGGCAAGAAGGTTCCTAGCAAACCAAGTAAGAAGGAACTTGTAACACGAGACGTTGCAGTCGCATTGGATAGATCGAATATTTCTGATAGACAGGCCGTATATGCGCTATCAGCTGCTGCCTCTGCATTAAATCATGATCTTGATGACTTGTCCATAAGCAGAAGTACAGTTCGTCAAAAGAGAATGGATGTGCGTGAGAAAATCGCAAAAGATTTAAAAGAATCCTTTAATCCTGAATGTTCTTTAATGGTGCATTGGGATGGAAAAATGCTAATCGATTTAACTGGAAATGAAAAAGTTGAAAGATTAGCAGTGTTGGTGTCAGGAGGAGGCAAATCAAAGTTGCTTGCAGTACCCAAACTCGAGTCTGGCACAGGAGTAGACATTGCAACATCTTTTGTCGAATGTTTAAAGGACTGGAACTTAATTGATCGCATTAAAGGTATGTGCTTTGACAGAACTGCCAGGAACACGGGTCCTAAAAAGGGAGCTACTCCGCAAATAGAACAAAAGCTTGGAGAAGAATTACTAAATATTGCATGCCGGCACCATATAATTGAACTTATTGCATCCAATGTTTTTGAGGTGTGTCTTTGTTTCGCCAGTAGCAGACCTGATATTCCGATATTCAAACGCTTTAAGTCTGCCTGGAACTCCATCAATAAAGAAAATTTTGAAACCTTTCCTGATAACTCCAGGACGTGATGAACTGCTTGTTATTTGTAAGAAACAATTTTGTAAGAAACAATTTCTCGCACATTGAAGCAAATTTCTCGATATAAGAGAAATTCTTTCAAGTATTAACTATTATACAGAGTTTTGGTTTATTCTTTATTCTGGAAATGATTATTAGCTGGAAATCATTATTGTCTTGATTTTTTTCCAGCATAAGTTCTTCACTGAATAATATACTTTGGCTTATTTTTTTCTTTTATGCTCAGTAAAATTTTAAATACATTTTTATTATATACCTTTTATTATGAATTTACATTATATCCTCTATAATTATCTAATGAATTTGAACTGTGAAATACAGTAGTAAAATAAGTTCAGTCAAGATAAAACTTAGCTCAGTTACCTCTAAGAAGAAAGGAACCCCTTAGCTTGTCCACTAAACTGAACCACCAGGAAAAGAAATGTAAGAGGTGCTGAGTTTACATACAAAGATCATACTTTAGTCAGGTATAGAACACGGCATGGGTCGAAAGAGTTTTCATGTCATAAAAGATGCTTGTAAATATATTGGCTTCTCAAACTGCATAAACATATTCCTTATCGAGTGATTAGACAATTAAGCAGTGGTCAAAATGAGATTCAAGTAGCCCAGAATTTTAGGGTGGCAAATAGAATAGTTCGCGTCATCGTCAATTTTCATCAATCAATTCGAGTCTCGGGAAAAAAATTCACCTAGAAAAGTGAAATGTCTAAAAATAAAAAGATTACTAATTGATAAAAATTCTGTTTTTCTTTGGTTTATTGTTTTCGGTGGCATTAATAAAATTTCAAAAATTTAGAAATTTTGTTTTTTAGGTGCATTTTTATTCGCTCCCCACAGGAAATCCAATCCAACCACAAGGCTTTTATAGCGTTATGAAATGTTAATTTATCACAACGGGCACCTTAACGTTATTTGTATACAATTTGGCTTCTAAGAATGTTTGCCTAGGCGAAAATTCCTCCTTGCAGTTGCTTTTATAGAGTTAATATATTATTAACATAAACTAAAGAGATGATAAACACCTGTGTCAATTTAGAGGTCCGACATATTTTTGAAGTCGCCTTACTTTCATCGATTCACATCGAATGATCGCTGCATGAGTGTGGAGAATGTTGAGCAGACATTCTAGAATTCCTGTTTGAATTACACAATTCACAGTGATTTTACATCCATCCAGGTAACATCCAAGAAGCTCATTTCACTTCGAAGCGACGTCAGGGTGAGTGTGCCTCAAGAGTCACCTGAGAGAGTATGCAGAAACAGAGTAAGCGGCCAATTGAACTCCACCCGATACTAGCGGCCAGAAGTGAACCAGAGCCAGACCACTCAGAGGCTGCCATTGCACCACTGAGCTACCGGTCGTCCCCACAGCTCCACACAGTGGTTTTACAATTATTATTATTATATTATTATTATTATTGAACTAATTTTTTTTAGGGGAAATGTTGTAGAGAAATATTTTTACTCTCTTGGAAATTTATAATAGTAGTCTTTATAAATGTAGCTGATACGCGAAAACGTTGCTCCCCTGCACGCACAAATAAATCAGCTCTTCATCTTTCGTGACGCGTGACGTCATCATACCAAACATTTCCGTAAGCTTAACTCATAAACGAACTTGATGAACTCAAAGGGGAAATTCTCAAAAGGACACATTTCTGTCTACCATTTTGCTGGCATACTACTATTTTTATCAAATATATATAGATAACTTTACTGTATTTTATTCCAAATTATAGGTTATTAACTTATTTTAGTTTCATAAAAGGAGAAAAAACTGCAATAGTGTTTGTGTCGGTTTAAACGTCATACATTTTTTCTTGCATGACTAGTTTATGTGGGGAGTTAGGAACAACGTAGCAAGAAAACGGAAAGATACATTTGCAGATGTCATAGCAAAAACGCAATTTTATGCAGTCACCAAAGATTCTGCAAAGAGCACTTCATTGAAGGTTACAAAGCAACAGTAGGTCTGGTGAAGAAAGTGAAACCCACACTCAGATCAGTACACCTCTGACCTTTCTGCTATCTCTAATTGGAACAGAGAAAACCCCGTGGCTTTCAATGCCTCAAAACCTCGGTGCTTCCATCTGTCTACTCGTCACACTCTTCCACACGACTATCCCCTTACCTTCAGCAATACACAACTCAATCCTTTTTCTCTTAACATTCTTGGCGTTTCCTTTTCTCGTGAGCTTTCCTGGAAAGATCACATACTGTATACTCTCTTTCCAAAACAGCTTCTCTGCTGCTCTATTTGGTGTTGCCATATAGGAAAGCACAGATCAGATAAATAAGGAGACCTAACAGGTGAACGAATAATCAGATCAGTATAATATGTAATACAGTAATTTCTCATATACTCATATGTAGGAATTTAGCACTTTTTGTACAAAGGTAGCACATTTTTTCGTAAGTCTAGCATTTTCCCATATGAAGAATCTGGTCACCCTGACCCTGGGTATTCTAGTGGTTACGACGCTGGGCTGCTGGTGGGGCGTGGTTTGGATTCCACGTTAAACTGTAGGTCTAAGGTGGAGTGAAAAGCTTGACCTTCGTCAGAATGAAGAATTCGGACTGAAGCAAAACCAAAGTTAACCAAGATTTTGGTTATTCGTTATATATATATATATATATATATATATATATATATATATATATATATATATATATATATATATATTAGTGATGTAGCGGATGTCATTTTTTTCACATCCGCGGATGCGGATGAGGATGTTTGATTTCAACATCCGCGGATGCGGATGCGGATGTCTACATTTTCGTTATTTTTTAGGATATATTCGAGATTTGTTGTGTTTAACGTATATAATAAGTTATTATATAGAGAGAGCTGTAGCTATAATGTAGTATAATTGATTAATTGTACAATAATTGCTGTACTTTTCTCTGAACATATAAAATAATATCAAGCATCTACTAATATAGAAATCAATTAGTGAATTCGTCTGCAAATAAATTCGTTATATTTTGTTGAGTTTCAGCCACAATTAGAAACCATAATTGCATAATTGTGTTACCAGGATGCGGGACGTGAACCCAACTCAAATGCACCCCACCGACCTCTTTCCCCCAACCTCCACCCTTATAGAAAGAGATCTTTAATTAGCTTGATAACTATTTATATTAAGTTTAAAGTTTTATTAGGCCTATTTATAAATGAGTAATTAAAATAAAGTAAACTAAGATGTTCATCGTTTAATGTTCAAACTTAATTATGGAAGGTTATGCTTAAGAACATTAACTTTTCTGCCTTTTCTGCTGCCAGTCTGTTCTCTCTTTTCATCATATATTAATCCAGCACTGCTAAATAATCTCTCGCTTGGTACATTTGTTGGAGGACAGGCTAAATGTTTCCTTGCAAGTTTACTCAAGTATGGATAAATATTCTGCGTATTTTTCCACCAACTAATAGGATTGTCACATGCAGCCAGGCGTTTTTCTTGGTGATAGCTCTCGATCATTTTACTACATCTTTTGACATCGGTAGGTCTCGTCATTGCTGCTTGACTCAAGAAACTGAGAGACAGATTCTGTGATAGATTTGCTTGTTGAAGGTGTTGGTTCTGTCACTGAAACTTTTATTCTTTTGGGGTGGCGAAGCGACAGATTCAAGAGATTGAAGCTCTTCAACTGCTTTGCCAAGTGATGACTTAACTCGTCCTAATGTACTAGTGAAAATAACTTAGCTTTGTAACGTGGATCTAAGTAGGTTGCAGAGAGTAACTTCATACAAGAACAGCCTCTCGTCTTGTCGCTTGCATCACTTTTGCGCACAATGAACTAGTTCTATTAATATAGTAAATTTGATAATTTCCGCTTATTAATGACGTTTTATCTCAACGGTCCACATCCGCACGACATCCGCAGTCCAAAGTGCGGATGCGGACGCGGACGCGGATGCGAGAAAATGTGCGGATGTTCCGCGGATGCGGATGCGGATGCGGATGTGACCTACATCACTAATATATATATATAATTAGATGATGAAAAAATAACACGAAGGAAAGGAACACAGAATAATATATATATATTATATATATTATATATATATATATATATATATATATATATAATTCAGTTCATGGAAGTGAAATAGTTTAGTCAAATAAATTTAAATTTTTTATAAGTAACCCAAAATTTGGTCTAAGGTCAAACATTTAAAGTGTTGGCTGATATGTTCCTTTTTGTTTTAGAAGAATATATTCTCTCTTTTTTCTAATTTCCTTTCGTTTTAATCATTGTTTTATAGTATTTATCTTTTATTCCAGGAATGGCAGAACCATGGCAACAGAAACAGAGTGTGCACGCTTGCCAAGTTCCTGCAATTTTCAACCCTGTGTGGGTCTGATGGAAAGACCTATTCGAATAAGTGGGCACTCGAATTCGAACATAAAAAATTTCTATGTAAGTAATGTAGCGAATGTTTTTAATTAACAAACTTTCACATTTTTTGTATGTATGAATGTATGTACAGTATATGTGATATGCGTAAATGAAGTAGCGTAAATAATCATTCTCAAACTATGTGGCATAAGGGCGTAAGACATTTCGTGGGCCCCTCCTTTCAATTAAATGCGCAAAACTGCTTTCCAGCAGTACTTTAGTAGGAGAATTCCAATAATTCCAATTATTTGAGCTTCAGAGTAGAGAAATTATTTGTTTATACTCTTTTGAGTCAATACCATATTTTTCTTCCGGAATCGCACTCACACGTTGGTGTGTGAAAAGACTCGAAGATTTAAATAATCACTAAAATCCTATTACCCTGTTTCATTAAAGTGGTTACAGAATTACAGAAGCGTTCCCTAAGGACAAATGTAAAAATCACTGGTCGAAATTCGGGTACCAAAAGGACCCACTCAGGAGACAGGGTTACTTGTTCCCCTTCGCGATTGTTCGGAAACTCTATAGTAGATTGGCAACGTTATGCGGAGCTTTATGTAGCTTAAGGCGGATTCTCAGAGGTTCTCCGATCCCAATTCGGGAGCCCCTGGTGTAGACAGTATAAAGTTGGAAAAAACTTCCAATGCACACTTTTGTTGCGTGCTTTGAAAGCGAAAAAATCTAAATTTTCAAAGTTACAAATTAATTCTAATTTAAAATCAGATTTGAAAAGTTTTGAAGAATGAAAACAATAATTTTATAAGAGGTTCATACTCCGAGAAAAGATGTAAAGCAAATAAATAAAAAAAAATATGAAGCATCTCATTCATGAAGAATACTTAAACATCAATTTTTCTTTCTCTTCAGACTTGAAAGTTGTTCACCTCGGTCGGTGCAGCAAAAAATGGTAACCTTTAACCCTTCAAGATGAAGTCTCACTGCATATTATTTCCCTGGGAAACAAGTGCAGGAAGAACTTTCTCTTCGGGGTTCTTTCTTGAAGTACGACCCGACGAATTCCCTCAAATTTCCGTTGGAATGAAGCCTTTGCCAATAATTACATTCTGATCTGAATTATGATTACAACAAATGCTTTTCTCTTTAGGTATTATTATTATAATTATTATTATATTAATATTATACATAATATATTTTATATATTTTGAGCCTTTAATATTGATGAATTATTTTAATCGTGTTGATTTTTCTATAATATAAATCTTGAAGATTCGTACATCTCTTGTATTTGATTAAATAAATTTTGAAACCGCACTTTTATGGTATATTTTATTCTGGGCTTTAACCATTTCCTCTATCATTTTTAAGGTAAACACGGTTTTCGGATTCACTCATTATAATTAGTGAATCCGAACCGTGTTTATCCTTAAAATAAGTCTACCAAGATAAAAGGTTGGTCAGTTACCTTTTACAATCAAGAAACATATTGGCTTGATTTCCTTGAAATCCAACTGTGATTCGGAACTAATTTTAATGGTAAGGAAACTGAATGCGATCAACTTTGTTTTACGACTTTTGGTAACAACGTTTCAAGAGCCGATAAAAAGTTTCACCCTTAATTAATGATTAATTAATGAGTACAGCTAAATGAAAAGGGGAAAAATAGTTTGTAAACACAAACTCAGTGTAGTTGCATTTCAGTCCATTTTGATTAATTATGTAAAGGATTTGTTTCTGAAGTTACTGTAAACGACGGACTTTAGAGGTTATGTAATGTAGTCCCTCGGTGAAAGACATTCCTTTAATAGTAAGTTACATTAAGTGTGTTAGTAATGTTTACATGGAAGTACTGCACTAAATATGCTAATCAAAGAAAGGTAGAAACATTTTTAATATAGAGTCAAAATGAGACTGTTGATTTATTTGTTTCAAAGTTTATCGATAGATTATATCAATATTGATAAGTTCTAAGTTTATAAGCATTCCAATTACATACATAATATGAACATAAATGTTTAAATTATGTATGTAGTTTAGAATATGATATACATAGCGAAAAAAATATTGTGTTGTGATGCAAACACAACATGGAAAATTCATCTCCAACACATTACTTGCAACTTTCACAGTGGACTTAAACTTGTACCCGTTTCGTATAGTAAGAGGCGAAAATAGTAGAGACATAGAATATTGTTCCTTAATTCATTTACAGTATAAGGTGGATACAAAACCCACTTTCTAACTACAAGTTGTTGTTCTTGGGTTGTTCATCATCCTTCATAACGGCAAAGGTCATATAAAGGATGGGACCTACACTTTTACTTGGAATACGAGCTACGGGTCGCTATATTATCTATACAAAGAAGACGATCACCCATCTAACACACAAACATTACATGCTAAAAAAGCGATAATAGGCGGATAGATAGTATTTGCATAGGAATTAATTGATGGTAAAATGATCAGTTGCTTATAAACAATATACACGGTGAACCAAAAGTAGGTGGACAGTAGGTTGAATACGGTTTGTGTTATATTATATTATAACTATGGTGTTCATTATAACTATGGTGTTTGTGTTTTATTATATTAAATATTATAACTAAATTTATTTAAATTTTATTTTGTATTATAGTATACAAAAAAATTAAATATGTATTCTCAAAATAAACGTTATCATTTACTGTCCACCTACATTTGGTTCACCCTATATATGAAATAGATATGAAAATAGAGAAACATTTCTAGATTCCTTTTTAATAAAGATCTAGAGTACAATTTAAAAGTTTTATTATTGAAAGAAAAATAGTTCTGTTACTGTTTTATAAAAGTATGTTACAGGGAATCTGTGTAACTAGAAATTTCATGCAATCCCTAAAATGTTCAGGGATTTCATGTTAAGATTAAGTCGTGATATTTGCGTTTGTTTTAACGAAAATATCACGACTTAACCTAACCAATCTTCAAGGGCGTACAATAAAGAAAGTGATTAGTAGATAAATGGGTACCCTGGGTGGCCTAGTGGTTAAAACGCTGGGCTGCTGGTGGGGCGTGGTTCGGATTCCACGTTAAACTGTAGGTCTAAGGTGGAGTGAAAGGCTTGATCTTCGTCAGAATGAACAATTCGAATGGGAAGCAAACCAAAGGCTACCAAAGGTTTTATACACACACACACACACACAACACACACATATATATATATATATATATATATATATATATATATATATATAAATAAAAAGTGTATATATATTATATTATATATATAGATACTTTACCTTACCTTCACAACCTTACAAAGGGGTTCCGCGCGATGATTCCTCATTTAAAGAAGGTCAAGCTTGTCGCCCCTCCTCTCGAGTTGGTCTGGTGAAGTAGTGAGTTGGTTTCATGTAGTCTCCACCTCACATAGCCAGGTACGCACGGCTGATCGGGATTGTTGTGAGCCAGGCGTCTAATCTTCTTTTGAAGATGTCCAATGCAACTTCCTTCGTGTTTCTTAGGTCTCTGGGCAGCTTCTCTGGGCAGCTGATTAAACAGTTTTGGTCTTCTCACAACAAAACTATTTTCTCTCAGGGTTAAGGATGTTCCCTGTCTCGTCTTTAATTTGGGAACACGACACAGTCTACCTTTTCTACTTTCCACCGTTGTTTGGGGAATTATAGGGTTCAGAGTAAGATTAGGGACTAGTTTCTCCATTATTTTCCAAGTGTAAATAATGGTGTATCTCTCTCTTCTCCTTTCCAGTGAATATAGGTCTAGTTCGCGTAACCTTTCCCAGTAATTTAGTTCTTTGCACCCCTTGATCTTGGCTGTGAAACTTCTCTGAATCCTTTCCAGCTGTCTAATGTCTTCTTTTTTATATGGGGATGTTAGGACCGAGCAGTATTCCAATTTGGGTATGGTCAGGGTTTTCAGTAGAGGAATCATTACATTCCTATCCCTTCGTTTAAAGGTTCTTAATATCCGCCCCGTTATTCTCTTTGCTCTGTTTACTGCTCTCTTATTTTGTGTTTCAAATTTCGCCTCATCAGTCATTACAACCCCTAAATCTTTTGCTGTAGAATTTCTCTGAATTTCCTGTCCGTTTGGGATATAATATTCCATGGATTTTAGGTCTTCTCTTTTCCGTACTGTAACAGCTGAAATTTCTCAGTGTTAAACGTCATAGTGTTGTCTTCCGTCCACTTGTAGATTCTGTTCATGTCGGTTTGTAGGGATCCTATATCTTGTGTTTCTTATTTTACTACTGATCTTTGTGTCATCGGCAAAGGATGTTACTGTGCTGTCTCTGGTAACGTCTTCAGCTATGTCAGTTAGCATGATTATGAAGAGTAGTGGATACTCCTTGTACTGTAACGACTTGCCGCCGCTCACTAAGGAAATTATATATCCATTTCCCTACTTTTCCTGTTATTCCCATATATTTCAGTTTCTGTATAATGATTCCATGGTCACCCTTGTCGAACGCTTTGGCAAAGTCTGTGTATAGTACATCATAGATTTCATTACTTTCAAGTGCATCAATAATGTTGTTGTAGTGTTCCATTAGTTGTGATAGGCATGATCTGCCTGATCGAAACCCATGTTGGTTATCATTGAATTTTTTCTGAGTTTCTAAAAAAGTCAGATTTTCTGTCTAACTATTCTTTCAAATGTTTTAGTGAGATGTAAGCGACACTGGCATATAGTTTTTGGCCTCGGATCGATCTCCTCCTTTATATATTGGGACTATGTTCGCGTTCTTCAGGATGCCCGGTATTTCTCCCGTGACTAGTGATCGTCTCCATATCCATTATAGGGGCTCAGCGATTGCATTCTTGCAGTTTTTGATCAGTGTGGCATTCCATTTATCCGGTCCTGCCGCTGAGTGTGCTTTAGTTTCCTATAACTTGTGTAATATCATCCGTCGTAAAGTCGAAGTCCGTTATACTTTCCCCTTGTAGTTCCTCTTCAAAGAACGTGTTTCTATCGCATATCAATTTGCAGTTTTTGGGATACTGAAAGATGATTCGTACTGAGCTCTTAATATTTCAGATACTTCTGGTAAATCATCAGATAAAGCACTGTTCTCGTTAGGTCCGATAGTCGCATGGTTTTTCGACTTTCTTTTTGCGAAATTATAGAAGTACCTTGAGTTAGCCTTTATCGCTTCTATAGCGTCCTCTTCTTTTTCTGTATGCTTCGCAATTAGTTCCTGTATGACGTCATCGATACTTTGCAGTTTATCAGTTAATATTTTTCTGATGTTGTTATATTTACAGTTACTTAATTTTGCAGTCACTCTTTTTCTTTTTCGGAACAATGCCCTCTTTTGTCTCTCGAACCTGCTTCTCTTTCCTCTTTGTTATATTTTTGGGACATGTTTTTCCACAATTTCTAACGTCTTCTCCTCTACTTCTCCTCTATAGTCATTAGCATCTCCTCCGTTGTCTTGGCCTCGAAAATGGTTTTCCAATCTATTACTTCCATGCTGGATGTAACATCTTCTCAGTTTATAGCTTTGGAGTGAAAATTAAAAATTTCGGATTTGCTTCTTTCTGTTGTGCGTGTTCTTTCCTTTCCTGTTGCCTTTATATTAGTTGTTATTTCAATGATTTTGTGGTTTGATATCGTAGTTGGGGATATTTCTACATTATCAATTAGGTTGCTGTTGTTTGTGAATACCAAATCTAGGCAGTTGTTTTTCTTGTGTTTTCTGTTATTTCTTGCGTTAGCATAAATTCATCAGTTAGAGGTAGTAGCATTTTTACCTGCTCCTGGTCTCCTCGTGTGTCCCCCTTGTCCTGGTGTATACATATATTTTTTCCTATCCTTTTATATTTCATGAATGGGAAATTAAAATCACCACAGATAAAAATATTTGGGGTTGGAGAGTAGATCTTTTACTCAGTTTCTTACCTCTGTAATGGAATTTGAAAATTTTGAGGTTGGCGTGTTTGGGGGTCTGTACATTACAATTAGTACCATATTTAATTTTTCAACTTTTGTTGCTACACATTCTACGTAGCTGTTTGAGGTACTTATAGTCATTTTTGCCATATGCCTTTCGTGTGTGTAAATAGCACATCCTCCTTTACGTCTCACTGTTCTGTCGGCTCGGAGGATGTTATAGTTGTCAATTTGTATTTCTTTTTTGTCAATACAGGACTCACAATTTTCACAGTTCGCCTGGCAGTCCTTTAGATGAGTTTCCGTGAGGCATGCAAAGTCTGCTCCAGCTTCTTGCATGAGTCCTTTCAGGTATAAAACTTTGTCCGGTGAATGATTTGATTTAAGGCCCTGAATGTTGGCTAGGATTACAGTATTTTTATTTTTTCTATCGTTTTCGCATACAGGTGTTCCGATTCGTTTTCCAATGGGGGTGCCGGTTTCGTTGCCTTGTGGTCCTCCGAGAAATTACCTCTTTTTATCTTTGTCGGTACCTGTTGTCCCGATAACGCATGAAGTGTCTTTGTGCGTGCTTTCTGTCCGGCTCTCGGATTCCTCTATTTGTCAGCTGATTTTGTAATTGCTGGATAGTATTTAGCAGTTGAATTGTGTTGGCTGCGTCTAAAAAATTGGCACTCTTCTTTGATGTTCGTTTTTCATGTTCACCCGTTGCGTTCCTTTGAGGGTGGTGGTAACGGCATTTTTTTCCGTGTTTGCAACTCCCATATCTTGCATAGGTGTTGCAGACCGTAAGATGGTGGAACTTGCATGTCTTATCAAATATGCAGTATCCCCTTGTGTAATGCGTGTTGCATAATGTGGGATGTGCATATATGCATTGCCCATCCCGATATCTGCAATTCCCTTTCGTGTAGTATTTACATACGATATTTTCTACGCTTCTACTTCTTGTTTTCTTATTATTTTCAAAGTTCTTAATTTTGGTATTATATTTATTTTTCTTTGGTTGTTTATTTTCTACGTTTTTAGTTATTATCTTTTTCATCATTTCGCTCGTTGAACACTATGACTACTTCGCTACTTTTATTTATTTCTTTTCTTTCATCTATGTCTTCCTTCCGTATTATATTGTTTATATTGTTAGTCATTATTAAATTGTTGTTCGTTATTATGCTGTTTTTTGTTATTTCGTCCTCTCTCTCATCCACCTGGTTTTTCGTTGGGACATTTCCGGACCCTTGTGTCCCCATTATTTCAGTCTTTTTTGTAACATTCGAGTCTGCTATCTCCATTTCTTTAAATACCACGAATGAATTTACCGTCTGTGTACATGCGCCACATAGAAATTTGATCCCCACGACGTGTTTCGCATTCGAGACAAGAGTTACTTCCATATCATCCCAATTCATGCGGATAAAGTCTTGCAATCTTTGACAGAAGTCGCATCGAATCGCAACGTTTTCCGTTGTTTCCAGATTACACAAATTGCAGATTAAGTGAGAATTTGGACCCATAGCCATGCTATTCCTTAATTAGCGTAAAAAGAAATACCCACAAATTCTTTCTTTATTTATTTACTTTTATTTCTATTTCTTTCCTTTCGATGGTCTAGGATTTTCTGACCTTTGCGTTTTATGACCTTTTTCCCGCCTTATTTCAAACTTTCTCGAATGTGAACCGTATTTCGTTTTAAATATATAGTTAAAACTGGTGATAAATTATGTAAACTGTATTGCACTTTCTTAATTTTAATGAATTTCACTTTATAATTTATATGCACGGATTCCCTGATACGTTAAACACTTTCGGGTGTAAACAGAATAAACCGCCGAGTAGTTTATCCCCTTCTTATTTGGGTTTTAATACAGAGAGAGATACAGCACGTCCATTCACCACAAGGTACAAGCAAACACACACTCACACACACACACACACACACACATATATATATATATATATATTCACTAGGGGCACTCAATATATTTTGCCCCACCCTTTTTTCTTAGTTAAATAATAGGCCATGGGGCTGAAATGTCTTTTGGGCCGTAAGTTTGAACTTTCTGCGCTTCACATAACTGGATTTTTCCAGTTTGAACCTCCCCTCCTTGTATAAAACCGCTTTTAAACGCACTTGTATAAAACCCATGGTTAATGCATCATGCAGACTACCCACGCAAGAAAAAGTTCAAAATGGCTCCCTCTGCAAGAAAGGTTATGGCCACCACCTTCTGGGACATGAAAGGGGTGATTCTGGTGGACATTATGAAGAAAGGACAAACAATTAACTTAGAGGCATATATTGCTATCCTACAGAGACTCCAGAGACCTATAAAGCGAGATCGACCGGAGAGAAAACTGGAAAACGTCCTTCTTTTGCACAATAACGCAACACCACACAACAGTTTGCAAGCAAGAGAGGCCATCACAAAAATGCGCGTGACTGTGTTACCCCACCCTCCATACAGCCCGGATCTGGCACATTCAGACTTCCATTTGTTTGAGCCAATGAAGGATGCTATTCGTGGAAGAAAGTTTCAGAGTGACGATGAGGTTGTTGGGGAGGTTAAGAGGTGGTTCCAGCGGAACCGAGCGGACTTTTACCAGCAAGGAATAAAGGCCCTTGTTTCGAGGTGGAGGAAAGCCGTAGAAAAGGATGGAGACTATTTGGAAAAATAAAAACTTGTAAAAAAAAAGGTATGTAACTGCTTGTGTAAAAAATTTCTAGAAATTATAAGGAAACTTGGAAAGGAAGAAAAAGTGGGGCAAAATATAGTGAGTGGCCCTCGTATATATGGGATGAATTTCACAATTAAACACGTGAAATGAATGAATGATGCAAACCCACAAGCAAAAAGAAAAATGATTCCAAGGCCTTTCGAGTATTCAAAAATACATCTCGTCATACATGCAGTATGTATATATACTCGTATATAAGATGCAAACTCACAAGGAAGAAGAAAAATTATTCCAAGGTCTTTCGTGTATTCAAAAGTACACCTCGTCAGGGAATGAAGGGAGAAGGCGAGTTGACAAAAATATATACATATGTACAACGGGACAGAAAAACAAAAAAAATAGCACATGATTAACAAGAGTTAATTAGAGGCAAAAGGTATTTTAACAGGATATTGTCAGTTTTATACATTCCCGCACTGTTATTGAAATTATTTTTAAAATGGATGAATGCACATTCTACAGGGTGTCCCGTAAGTCTGGACCCATAGGGAAAAATAATAAAATTACAAAATAGTCCAAAAATTTATTTATAATATATTTTTTTATTATTTTTATTATTATTTTTATTATTTTTTTATTATGATCTTACTCCGCTGGAGTTTTATTTGTGGGGCCACTTGAAAGCCAAAGTGTACGAGGTCAAACTTCAGAACATTTTCCACCTTAAAGCACGCATTGTGGAGGCGTGTCAAGAAATTTCTGCGACTGTGATTCAGAAAGTGCTGTCGCAGTGGAGATTGCGTCTTCAACTATGTGTGCGACACAACAGCGGACACTTTGAACAGATTATGTAATAAATTTTTGGACTATTTTGTAATTTTATTATTTTTCCCTATGGGTCCAGACTTACGGGACACCCTGTAGAATATTCCTTTCAATTATATCTGTGTTTTTAACGAACGCTTTAGAACTATCTCACTTGATACTATGATTACATCTATACATATGGTTAAACAATGCATTATAATTATTTGCTGTTCTACAGGCATATTTATGCTGTTTTACTCTAATATCTAACGTTTTACCCGTTTGGCCTATATATACACACTGAGTTACATTATGTACATCTGATCGAATACACACAACCAACCACATTGTCCGGGCTATTCTTTATTAGGCGTGATTTAACAGTATTATTATACTTAAAGACTACATTGATACCAATTGCTTTGAGTAAAGTCGGAAGATATTGAAAATTAACATGGTAACGTAAGCTAAGGATATTTTTACGCTCAAATTCCTTTACAGTTACACTATTATAATACCTATTCTTGGCTTTCCTAAGTCAAAGATTGTAAATTTCAGTTTGAAAATAAGTTTATGCTATGCCGTTTGGATTGGCGATGGGAAATCCCCTCTCACCGGTATTAGCTCACTTATACATATATGGACTTTTTTGAAAGCAGAATTTTGCCTACTGTTGTTAATTTTAACTTTGTTTGGTACAGGTATATAGATTATATTTTATGCTTTTGGCCTAATAATTTGGATGTTGACTTATTTCTTGGTAGGCTAAAAAATTTAGTCCCATCTATTAAGTTCACGATTGAAAAAGAAAATGATGGAAGCTTATCTTTTCTGGATCTAAAAATTCTGAGATGCTTTAATCAGTTTAAATTTGAAGTTTATCGTAAGCCTACTAATAATAACTCTTATGTGCATTTTTATTCTGACCATCATCCCTCGATTAAATCTTCTATTTTCTCTGCTATGTTTCTTAGAGCATTGGGAGTTGTCAGTCCTGAATTTTTAGATTCCGAATTATGCAATATCATGAATATTGGTACTAAATTATGTTATCCTATTTCATTTTTAGATAACTGCCTTAGGAAAGCCAAGAATATATTATAATAGTGTAACTGTAAAGGATTTTGAGCGTAAAAATATCCTTAGCCTACCTTACCATGTTAATTTTCAATATCTTCCGACTTTACTTAAAGCAATAGGTATCAATGTAGTCATTAAGTGTAATAATACTGTTAAATCACGCCTAATAAAGAATAGCCCGGATAATGCGGTTGGTTGGTTGTGTGTATTATCGGATGCACACAATGTAACTCAGTATATATAGGCCAAACGGGTAAAACGTTAGATATTAGGGTAAAACAACCTAAATATGCGTGTAGAACAGCAAATAATTCGGAACAAGTGTAGTTTACGTCCCCCTGTGGTACCTGTGTAGTTTACGTTCCCCTACATTATCCTAGCGTAGTTTACGTTCCCCTACATTATCCTAGCGTAGTTTACGTTCCCCTACATTATCCTAGCGTAGTTTACATTCCCCTACATTATCCTAGCGTAGTTTACGTTCCCCTACATTATCCTAGCGTAGTTTACGTTCCCCTACATTATCCTAGCGTGGTTTACGTTCCCCTACATTATCCTAGCGTAGTTTACGTTCCCCTACATTATCCTAGCGTAGTTTACGTTCCCCTATATTATCCTAGCGTAGTTTACGTTCCCCTACATTATCCTAGCGTAGTTTACGTTCCCCTACATTATCCTAGCGTAGTTTACGTTCCCCTACATTATCCTAGCGTAGTTTACGTTCCCCTACATTATCCTAGCGTGGTTTACGTTCCCCTACATTATCCTAGCGTAGTTTACGTTCCCCTACATTATCCTAGCGTAGTTTACATTCCCCTACATTATCCTAGCGTAGTTTACGTTCCCCTACATTATCCTAGCGTAGTTTACATTCCCCTACATTATCCTAGCGTGGTTTACGTTCCCCTACATTATCCTAGCGTAGTTTACGTTCCCCTATATTATCCTAGCGTAGTTTACATTCCCCTACATTATTCTAGTGTAGTTTACGTTCCCCTACATTATCTTAGTGTAGTTTGCGTTCCCCAACTTTGTTCGCGTATACCTAATCAAATAAAACGTTAAAACTAACGAAAATATTACGACTTAACCTAACCAATCGTCAATCTATATATATATATATATATTGACGATTGGTTAGGTTAAATCGTAATATTTTCGTTAGTTTTAACGTTGGCACTTATTCCTTTTCGACCCGCATTTCTGAAAACAGCTCTCTGCTTATAAGATTTCAAAAGACAATATTTTAATAAATAAATCTTCATTTGCATACCTTTTTCTCCATACGAACTCGCATAAACAGTAATTTTTGTTGTTGTTATTAATGTTTATTTGTTGCCTGCTTTGACTTAGTTTAGTCTGACTATTATTGTTGTAGTGTGAGCATGTGATAATGCAGTGCTGTGATCTATCTACTTGTGAGTTGCCCCCGGTCAAATGAATGTCCGGTTAGGGCAACTGAATGCCCGCTTAGGTCAATTGAATGCCCGTTTAGGTGAACTGTACGCCCTTGACAATTGGTTAGGTTAAGTCATGATATTTTCGTTAGTTTTAACGAAAACATCACGATTTAACCTAACTTAATCGAATCGTCAAGGGCGTACAGTTGACCTAACCGACCATTCAATTGACCTAACCAGGCATTCAACTAACCGGGGCCACACAGTCCCCAGCACAGGACCACGACTTGTTTCTGTTTAAATACAAAAAATTTTTAATTTTTGTAAAAGTGATGCGAAGGAAAAGAAACAAGTATCTTAACGTTTTATTTGATGGATTCATTTAAAAAATGTCTCCTAAAGATTGTAGTTTAGTTTGTGTCCCCTTTTGTGTCAGGAGGACGTAAATTACACTTGCTCCAATAATTCTAATGCACTGTTTAACCATATGTAATCATAGTATCAAGTGGGATAGTTCTAAAGCGTTCGTTAAAAACACAGATATAATTGAAAGGAATATTCTAGAATGTGCATTTATCCATTTTAAAAATAATTTCAATAACAATGCAGGAATGTATAAAATTGACAATATCCTGTTAAAAAACCTTTCGCCTTTAATCAACTCTTGTTAATCATTTGCTAATCTTTTTATTTTTCTGTCCCGTTCTACATATGTATATATTTTCGGCATCTCGACTTCTCCCTTTATTCCCTGACGAGGTGTACTTCTGAATCTGAATACACGAAAGGCCTTGGAATCATTTTTCTTTTTCCTTGTAGGTTTGCATCAGATATATAAGATTATCCCCAGCCCGATCTACCTGAAGATCTTCCCCCACCAGCTCTACCTGGGTGGGAAGATCTTCAGGTGATCCAAAATTGCTATCTATTAAATTTATCTGTAAGAGAGAGACAGATTATATTTGTAATTAAAGAGGATCGTACTCACGAACTCAAATGAGTTCACGATTATGAATTCGTAAATAATATTAGAAAGCATAACTATATAAACTTACATGCGATGATACCTTTACAACAATTAAAATTTCCGAAGTAACTAACTGAGGTATTGCGTTGGAGGATGTCATTAAAAAGTCAATACAATAAAGTTAAAAGCATTAGTTAGCCTTAAAATACAGAGTGTTTTAGCAATATAAAAGTTTTTATTGACTGCGAATATTTTGTCCTCACAATAGTATTTTTTGGATAAGAGAAGTCTGTTGTTTGACATAAATAATACGAGATAAACGGATCTTACAATTATCTATTTAGAATATTATTATAATTACGTTCTAATCCCTTTAATTAGATATACACTTCGTAATATAAAAATATGTCTATTACGCCTATTCAAAGATGAAATGAACGTATGTTAAAATACAAAGGGGGTTTTCCCACGTAATAATTGCCTATATAACTATTTAGTTCCTGGATCAATGACTATTCGTATTCTAACCTTCCAAAGAGTAACACCTCAGTATCCTGCAGTGTTGTTTTTTTAAGACTGATTATTTATTCGCAGGTATAAGTGGAGAAATAAGCCGTAAGTGTACCTACATTTTGAGTGATTTTGAAGGTTTTTTTTAGATAGAAAATACAATACTTACGTTAAAGGAAATGATATGAAACCAAACTAACTCATAAACGTTAACAGGAAACGTGTTAAAACGTTTATTTTAATTGCGTAGGAACGTTAATTTATGGTGTTTTATCTTCATTAACTCATTGTTACCAATATTTGTTTCATCAAAAAGGATTACGAGTGAAAAGCAGTTAAAAATTTGCAAATTATTATCATCATAATTCCTGTGATGAAATAAAAATTAATTTAATTTCATCGTTAAAAAAAATGGCGGCTTTGTTTATTTGTTGGTGGCTCATGAAAGTATGGCTGAATAGAGAATAATCGTTTATAGAACAATAAGTTGACCCAGAAAGGGG
>JAJOZX010007274.1:67500-97500 GCA_023014485.1 Bathynomus jamesi | reverse complement strand
CCAGTGTTGGGCACTAAAGCGTTAATCCGATAACAGTTAATTAACGAAGTTAACTTTTTTTAACGGACTATTAACGGAAGTTAATTTCCATTTATCGTTATCGGACCAGTTAACTTCCGATAACTCGATATTTAGTCTGTTAAAGTCCGTTAACACGTTAACTGCGAGGAGTGATTCACGGAAGATCACCGCTCCGCGAATGAATTCAAACCGCCATAACTTCAGTCTGCCAATTCCGTCCTCTGCCACAGTGGAACGGCTCTTCTCTCTCGGCAAGGACATCCTGAGGCCCAAGAGGTCAAGCCCGGCAGTTGGGCCTAACTTTGAGAAGTTGGTCTTTCTGAAGGGCAACCAGCACATTGTGTCATAGTCTTTAATAAATGTGCCTAAAATTAAATTTTACCTTTCAGTTCCCGCCATAATAATTCTCTGGTAAATTAAAATTTAGTTAATGGTTAGTGGTTACAAGGGTTTCAAAACATGTAATCAGTACATTTTTATTAAAAATAAAAAAAAATTATTAAGCAAAAAAGTTGCCAAAACTTGATAAAAATACAGTTAAATACCTATTTATTGTTGGATTTTGCATAAATAAACATTTTCTATGGGTTTTAAAGCTTTTTTCCTTGATTTTTTAAATGTTAGTAAAGAAATAGTTATCGTTAACGGATTATCGTTAATTCCGTTAACTTTGTAGTAAAATTATCGGATTATCGTTATCGGAGTTAAAAATTGGGGTTAACGGATTATCGTTATCGAAGTTAACTTTTTGGTTAACGGTGCCCACCACTGGTGTCCACACACTTATACTTTATATTATTTCATTTTTAGGCTTTTAATTTTAATTTAATATATTTGTAACGATTGTCGCGCGTTCATTTTAATATATTGTTTGTTTTTGTTTATTATCCTTATTTATTTCTATTTGATTTTAAACTTTTTAGCACTGATGATGGAAATTGAACTTTTTCGAAACGTCTGTAAATAAACATGTACCATCTTTTCGTCCTCCTATTCCTCACTATATATATATATATATATATATATATATATATATATATATCTCGTATATAAAAACTATGGGAGATGACCTCATTCAAAATTAAACATAGTCTAATTTTGATACGTGGTTTTTGAGTGATGTTTTATCATTATGAATATAAACTTTTTAACTTGAGTTCTAGTTTTATCCTTAAAATTTATTTCGTTGTTCAGAATTCATTTTAGAGAAGAATCCTAAAATTGTGTTTGGTAAAGTGACTTCTCATAAAGTTTGAAGTAAACAAAATTGGGATAAACGTTATTTGTTCTTGAGATTTCTAAAAATTTCGGCTCTTTAAAAGTTTTGAATAATTTCTTTGTATTGGGTTCCAATTTTCGGTAACTCCGTACAGTCTTCACTATATTTTCTTCTCAATAAGCTGTTAATACAGAGTGAGCGAAAAGTCCCTGTGCGCCTGTCCACTTCCAACACAGTGCAAGTAACAGGTTCACTACACTTCTTGCAGGTGCACAGGGACTTTTCGTTCACCCTGTAGAATCGTTCCTAATAAACGTCAACTTAATTTTAAATAAAAAAGTGATCCATAAAGCTTGCGTTATCTCATCTGAAAATATTTATTTAAGGGTTATCGTTTCGTGTATATATATGCGTTAGGCGTAATAACCCCCACTTTATAACGTGCAAAATGTTGAGAAGGGGGATTTATTTTGAGAAGCTGAGAACCAGTGGAGTATCGACCCACTTCTCGAGGTATCAGAAGCCACCGCCTTCACTCAACGAGCCATCTCGGATTCTAAAGGGGAGATCGTTCGACTTGGTTAAACATTAAATTTAATGTTTGACACGTCTTTCCTATTCTCTTGCTTTTATAAATGAGATAAATGGGAGACTATAAAGAAAACCTCCTCCTGACCCGTGTGCGTCCATGCATTATCAATGGGTTAAACAGGCCTCGCTCAAGAACAGAACATGCCTCTAAAATATCAAATACTGTTTTCTCCTTAGCGGCCAGTGGTTCCCAACCTGTTTTAGGCCAACGCCCCCTTATGTCCATCAGTATTTGCTGGTGTCCCCTCATAAAGATAATAATACAACAGGGTAAGTGATAAGTGATTTATTAATAGAAAGTAATAATTTTAGTTTCCTTACACCCACTAAGATTCTCAAACGTCCACTGTGGGGTGGCGGCGCCCACGTTGGGAACCACTGCAGGCTTAGCCTATAATCTCTGTTTAACTGTTTATCCACTGCAAAGCTTTATGCAAATAACATTTCGAGTTGTTAACTTATTATGACGATTTTTTGCGAAATGTACCCTTAAAAAAGTCTTTATTTAATTTAAAAACTTTGTTTGGATTTTATTTTGTTTAGATTAAGCTCGCATATGAAAGTACATTTACTTGGAATTGGGCTTGACTTCGTGTGAGAAAGTTTAAAATTATTAATTACAAGCGAATGTAATCTTATATTTGTTTAATCTAAACAAAATTTACTTTGAGGAACATTATTTATTGAATTAATTTTTAACCAATATATTTTGAGGTAACATTTATTTATTTATTTCAGTTTTAACCAATATTTTTGAGGTAACATCATTTATTTCGTTCAGCTTTAAGAAAACTGAGCCACATAATTTTCAACACAGTCTAACAGACCAACAGTCGTTAGTCTAAAATGCAGACAAAGTTTTTTTGTTTAAATTAAATGAAAGAGCGTGAACTGGACCTTATGTGGTAACCAAAGTCTTTCGTATTTGTTTATTAAAGTCAAAATCATCCTTTAACTGATGGACAATTTTTTGTTTATTTGTCGGAAGGAAATTAGGGAGGGAGCTATGAATTTTTTAAGCAAAACTCATTTCACCAGTCTGAATGCCCAGTCGTACGACTGCGCAGGATCAATGGAGATATATCAAGAACTCCAACGGTACGAGGCATCCGTCACACCCCACAAACTTTTTCGACGCAGAGCAAGTTCTGCACTTTATAGGTTAAACATAGGTCTTACGTGTGTTAAGTTTAGTTTGGTAGTAGCGCACACAAATATATATATATATATATATATATATATATATATATATATATATATATATATGTTAAACACAGACCGTGCATGGAACAAGGAACTCTTCTGGGAAAATTAAATCCACTATAGTCCGAATAAGTAATGGTAAATGACAAATACCATAGTTTTTCTTTTTCATGATGCAAGCCCGACGTGGGCAACGGGTCTCTCGCAAAGAGGTCCCATAAATATAACTTCCCTCACCAGCTATCTGCAAAGCAGACAGGATCCAGCTTTGGGACATGGATCTAGGTTTAAAGCAGCCTAGCCCTGCTACATTTAGAACCTCAATATAAGCAAAAGACTCGTTGCATTCACGTCGGATTGAATACATCAAAGAAAAAGGGGGTAACTATTGTATTTTTAGCCAAAAAAAAAAACTTAAACCTCAACCGGGACATTGAGCGTCCACTTTTCAAGGCACATAACACGTCCGTTTAATATACACAAACTCAGAATGGTCCCCTGAGAAACTTATATGTTAAACACAGACCGTGCATGGAACAAGGAACTCTTCTGGGAAAATTAAATCCACTATAGTCCGAATAAGTAATGGTAAATGACAAATACCATAGTCCCGGTTGAGGTTTAAGTTTTGTTTTTTTGGCTAAAAATACAATAGTTACCCCTTTTTCTTTGATGTATTCAATCCGACGTGAATGCAACGAGTCTTTTGCTTATATTGAGGTTCTAAATGTAGCAGGGCTAGGCTGCTTTAAACCCTAGATCCATGTCCCAAAGCTGGATCCTGTCTGCTTTGCAGATAGCTGGTGAGGGAAGCTATATTTATGGGACCTCTTTGCGAGAGACCCGTTGCCCACGTCGGGCTTGCATCATGAAAAAGAAAAACTATGGTATTTGTCATTTACCATTACTTATTCGGACTATAGTGGATTTAATTTTCCCAGAAGAGTTCCTTGTTCCATGCACGGTCTGTGTTTAACATATAAGTTTCTCAGGGGACCATTCTGAGTTTATATATATATATATATATATATATATATATATATATATATATATATATATATATATATCCCTATATCCCTACGGTCATAGACATAATACCTTTTGATAATGGTAATATTTTGGATAATATTGTCGTTAGTGAAGGGGAAGTAATGCGCTATATTGATAAAATGAAAACGCGTAAATCACCGGGTCCGGATTCCATATATCCCATACAACTAAAAGAATTAAAAGATAGCATTGTTGTGCCGCTAACAAAGATTTTTAATGCGTCTATTTCTGACGGGTGCGTACCAGATAATTTCAAGTTAGCAAACGTAACACCTATCTTTAAGAAAGGCGATAAAGGTGCGGCGGGAAATTATAGGCCAATCAGTTTAACGTCTGTTGTAGGTAAGCTTTTGGAATCAATAATTAGGGATCGTATAGTCGAACACTTAGAATACCATAAACTTGTTAGAAATACGCAGCACGGATTTAGGCGAAACAAATCTTGCTTAACTAATCTTTTAGAATTTTTCCAAAGCGTGGTTGACGATTACGATAGACATCGGGCGGTTGATGTAGTGTATTTAGATTTTCAAAAAGCGTTTGACACCGTGCCGCACAAAAGACTCATTGAAAAAACTAAGGCTCATGGAATCAGGGGTGTAGTAATAAATTGGCTAGAAGAGTGGTTGCGAGGCAGGAAACAGAGGGTGGTCGTTGATGGAGCGGAGTCGTGCTGGGCTAATGTAGCGAGTGGCGTTCCTCAGGGTTCTGTATTGGGCCCCTTGCTTTTTCTTATATATATCAACGATTTAGATGTCGGCCTAGTCAGTACAGTTTCAAAGTTTGCGGATGACACGAAGCTGGGTGGTAGGGCGATTAATGACGAAGATAGAGGTAAAATTCAGGAAGATCTGAATAAAATCGTTGATTGGTCAGTCACATGGCAAATGAGATTTAACGTTGATAAGTGCAAAATTTTGCATATAGGTTCGCATAACGGTAAATTTGCGTATAGTATGTCAGGGAAAGATTTAACAAGCGTAGAGCAGGAAAAAGATTTAGGAGTTATAGTCACTGGTGATTTAAAAGTAGCGAAACAAAGTACAGCAGCGGTCAATAAGGCGAACAAAGTGTTAGGTTTTATAGCTCGAAATTTTGAGTACAAATCGCGCGATATTATAGTTCCACTTTATAAATCATTAGTTAGACCCCATTTGGAGTACGCGGTCCAATTTTGGAATCCGTATATGCGCAAAGATATAGACAAAATCGAAAGAGTTCAAAGACGAGCAACTAAGATGATTCCGTCGCTTAGGTCAAAGTCGTACGAGGATAGGCTTAAGGAGTTAAAATTGACAACACTCGAGACCAGGAGGTTAAGGGGTGATCTAATCCAGGTTTTCAAAATTATGAATGGGTTCGATAACGTAGATAGAGATAGCTTTTTCGAAATATCTCAATATAATAGGACTAGACAGCAGTTGCGAAAAACTTTTTTACGCATAGAATAGTAAATAGCTGGAATAGTTTGCCGGTAGAAGTAATTAGTAGCACGTCTATAAACATGTTTAAAAATCAATTAGACGCATATGTTGATAGAAAGGGTATAGTTTAAGGTAGTAAAATTAAGGCTTTCTGGGGATAGATCCCACAGCTCAACACAAGTGTTGTGGGATATAGGGCAGCGTCTTGGGTTAGGGGATACTCTCTGTCCTTACACACCCCATTTAAAGAGATTCCTCTGCCGAGCGGTGCCCCCCATAGTACTGTGAGGTATTGAAAAACTCATGATCTTCACTTGCCCACAAACACCTTTAAATGGGAGACCCAAAATGGGTGCACACACATTTCTGCATTACTGTACAGTCTTTACAGCCACACCTACTCTTTTTCTCGTAATGTATATATTGTAATGTATATGATTGTAAATTTTGACTTGGTCCGCTATCGATATGGACCGTGACTTGATGGATACCGTAATGAAATTGACTGGATTCTTTGGATCCGATATATTTGCATGTCCTTTATAAATAGATATAGAGTGTAACATATTTGTGGATAGTAGTCTATTATGACTTGATCCTCTGGATCAGAGATTCTATCTTTAGTTTTAAATCGATAATTAATTAGTTTTAAATTGATAATTATTTAGTTTCGTAAAAATTGGTCGTTGCCAATTTACCGGCAGTTTTTACATAAATTTCTTATGTTCTTGTGGTTCGGAACCCACGTAAAATTGTAGGTCCCCTCCGCCACCACGGAGGACATACACAATACACGAACACAGTTAGGTAGACCAGCCATGAGTGGATCCTAGGGTCTTTGTTGGTCTGAAACATTATAACATTATAACATAACATATATATATATATATATATATATATATATATATATATATATATATATATATATATATATATATATAGATTTCCCCATAATGTAATCATTTATATCTATTTACGATTTGATGTTTTGATATGAAAATCTTGTGCAACCAAAGACAGAAAATACCAGTGAGAATTCAAAGGAAAAAAAAAATTATTCCTATTTTTTACAGCATTTTCAAGGTCAAAAGGGTGACAAAGGATAAACAGGAAGTGTTTCAATACATTATTTTTTAATGTGTAATTTTTTACGAGTTTAACAGTTTTTATAACTGTGTTGGCATTCTCAGAATGGTCCCCTGAGAAACTTATATGTTAACACAGACCGTGCATGGAACAAGGAACTCTTCTGGAAAAATTAAATCCACTATAGTCCGAATAAGTAATGGTAAATTGTTTATTCTGACGAAGGTCAAGCTTTTCACTCCACCTTAGACCTACAGTTTAACGTGGAATCCGAACCACGCCCCACCAGCAGCCCAGCGTCTTAACCACTAGGCCACCCAGGGTACCCATTTATCTACCAACCACTTTCTTTATTGTGCGGAAGGATGAACAGCTGGGTTTTGCTGCGCGCCGGCTGCCGTCACCGGGTCAGCGACGCTAACCACTAACCACCGAGGCCCAATATATATATATATATATACTATATACACACATATATATATAATATATATATATATTATAAGCTGTAATTCTGAGTTCAATAAGAGTTAATTTCAGTTGTTATATAAATAACATTTTTGTTTTCTTTTCAGATTTTCAACTGAAGTGTGTGTTTGTGTATATATATCAGTAAAAAAATGAAGTTCTTACAGCTCTTTGTCTTGCTCATTTCTGCTGTTTGTGGTACGTATAGGTTGATATATATATATATATATATATATATATATATATATATATATATATATATATATATATATACATATAATATATAATATAGGTTAATTAAAATCAATGGTGCTGTTAATCAAAATTAAATTTTAAATCTTTATATAAAAAGCTTAAAAATTTGAGTCTAATTTGCTAAATACTTTAAATGTCGACCCGTATTTACATTCTATTTTGTAAGAATGTACCGTATTTTAGTATTTTATTTATTTCCTATATCATTACTTTATGACGTTTATTGCAGGATTTGCATGGCATCAGCAACAGACAGACTTCTGCAAGATCCCTCATTAAACGACCCGTATGCGGCTCTGATGGAAAGACCTATTCGAATGAATGGGCACTCAACTGTGCCAAGAGAAATGTTGAGGTAAGCTTATTGTTAGTGTTTTATTTGTTATTTATAAATCCTTGAAACGCGTGTTATATGTATGATACACACCCACAGGGGAAAATTAAAGATTTTTTTCCTGTGGTGTGTATCATTTATTAATTCACGAGTTTAATTGTGAAATTCATCCCATTTATTTGTATGTAAATACGCACACATATTAAACCTTAAATAGATTTAACATAGGCCTACTATATAGCAAAATTTACGAATATAATTTAGAGACATTATAGCCAATATAAATTGATTCTGTTAAAACATTCAGAGCTGATTTGATTAACTGCGGAAAATGTTAAAAAAAATCTTTTAAATTAAGATTTTTCACGATGTATTAGACCTTTCAGGACGACTGGTACAAATTGGTAACGTTTCAAACACACGCATTGATAATTATTTAACCCTACCAAAAAATTCCGGCCTTAAAGGTTAAATCAACCCAATATACTGAGTCCTTTTTTTATCAGTCACTTCATATTGACTTTATTCTGATCAGACGATTTTTATGAGAGAGACTCTGTACGATAAAATTTTAATAGGGGTTACAGTATATAAAAACGCGATTGTTTTTTCCTTTCAGGTCTATACTTTATTCACGACGGTCCATGCGGTATTAAAATTACAAACCTTGATCCGTTGGCAAGATAAAATGAAGACTTTATTTCTCTAAGGACCAACTGCAAAAAGAACCTTTTCTGCGTGATTTTTTTCCCGAATTATCATCTGGTGAACTCATTCTCATATCTTTTTGAAGTAATCTTTTATCAGTGATTACATTGTCAACCAACCAAACTTTGATTGCAGTAAATGCTTCTCACTTCCATTACTATTTATGTATTAACATTATACTGAGCTTTGCTTCATTTTAACTACTGTTAACCATAAAATTAATGCTATCCTAATTCTCTCAGATGTAAGGTCTTCTGATATACCACTGATTGGAGTAAATAAAATTCTGAAATGTTATCGTGTTTATTGTTTTATTATTTCCTCTGATTAATTATTAAACTTCGTAAAGCGCATTGGTTGAACTTATCAGATACGTTATAAAGCGGAGATGATGTACAGACCAGTGGTTCGGATGTCACTTAAAGCTGTAAGACCCAACCGTCGATGACCTTAGCCGTTATGAAATACGTGGAACAATAGAAACATTATTACGAGGAGAGTTGTAGCGAATAACGATTCTCTTTTAATATAGAAATTTGGGTGCTGGTTAAGTGTGCGGTCTACCTACGATTGGTTAGGTTTAATCATGATATTTTCGTTAAAACTAACGAAAATATCATGACTAAACCTAACCAATCGTCAAGGGCGATTGACAATGGGATGTAAACAAACAATTAGTAAACAAGATAAGAAGCTATAATTAAAAGGTAGACCGCCGAATCGTAGGTAGACCGCACACTTAACCAGCACCAAAGTTTCTCTTAATTAGAATTCAGGTACATGAAAAACAATCATTTATTGATCAGAAAGTTGCAGAAATGGCACACTATTGACTTAAATAATGCATTATATACACACCAAGAATGTACTGATAAAACTACACACACACACACACACACACACTCTAAATGGTGGTAGACGTTTCGTTATACATATGAAACGTCAATCGACATTTCATAATGAACTTAGTTTTCTGAAATGAATAAAAGCTATTCTGAAATATTTACTAGATATTTCAAATATCTGGAAACGGTGCTTAAATGTTTCAGATATACAAAAGTGTAGGAATTATTATATATATGAAATATATAAGTTAATTCCCTACTATTTACTATCTCGTAAAGAGGAAAAAACGATTATATTTGTGGAAAATATTCACTCATTTATCCCATGTAGGCTTTGGTCTTCTAAGTGTTTTTCATGCATTTATTAGAAGCCATTAATTTTATTTATTTAGCTAAACCTAGGCTAGTAAAGTCTCAAGATTAAGAACTAGCCTATGACCCTGACCCCTAACCTTAGACCTAGACCTCTTGATATACAGTAGGTTCAGAGTCTAAGGTTCAAACTTCAGTGTCTAAGTTAGATAGCCTGTACTTGAGAAAAAAACTGATAAATTAGAAAGAATTCGGGCTAGAGGAACCAAAATGAATCCAAAACTGAGAAGTAAAGCATTTGAGGAGAGACCAGCTGAACTGGATGCGTATTCACTTGAAAAGCGTCGACTTTGAAGAAAACTAATTCGAGTATTTAAAACTGGCAAATGGCTTTGATGATGTAAATTAAAGAAGTTATGGTAAATCTCTAGGAGCACTCCATTTTTCAATATTAAACATACACTCATAAAACATATACCATTTGAAAGCTCACATTTTTCTGAGTCTGAAAATGTAGTAATCCAAAAGTATGAATAGCAAATAAAAAGTAACTAGGTTTAAATATAAAACCCTATACCGATCAATTTGTGATGCGTGATCTTTACGGGGGCTCCGACCCCGTACCCCCGAGACCTAAATTATACAAATGATAATGTAATAACATATTCATGTTAGGTTAGGTTAGCGTCACAATTACCAAAAATACCATCTTACAACACAGACTGAAGATTTATAACTTAGCCAACCTTTATAATGTAGTTAATGACGTCACGCGTCAAACAAATAATTAAATCTAGTTACTTTTTATTTGCTATTGATACTTTTGGATTACTACATTTTTAGACTCAGAAAAATGTGAGCTTTCAAATGGTATATGTTTTATGAGTGTATGTTTAATATTGAAACATGGAGCGCTCCTAGAGATTATCCGAAGTTATTTCATAGGATATAGCGTTAATTACAAGAATCAATGAATATAAATTGAAAGGCAAATGTTTTTAAGAGAAATGCTGTGAAGCAATTTTTTCATATGAACTTAAATTTATGCTTAAAGTTTCATGCATTAGACATTTATTTCATTGTTAGACATTTAATTAAACATTTCATTAGACAACTTTAAGTATTTAAAAAATTGGGATAATTTAGATATTTCACTTGACTAACTGAAATGTCTAACGAAATATTGGATCAAGTAAAGATAAGCACCCCCAGCCTTCTTTAATTAGCCTTATAAGGCTAACTAACGAAAATATCACGACCTAACCTAACCAATCGTTAAATCAACTGTACGCCCTTGACGATTGGTTAGGTTAGGTCGTGATATTTTCGTTAGTTAGCCTTATTAAGCTAATTAAAGAAGGCTGGGGGTGCTTATCTTTACTTGATCGGAAATATTTAATTAATGTGAAATGTCTAATACATTAGACGTTTCAAAATTCACAAAATTGGGACAACGAAAAGTCTGACGAAACGTTTACTTCTATTTGGAGTGCAGAAATCGCTTGCAAAACTAATAATACGATAAACACGGATTAGTATAGAGGTGGTGGTAAAACTTTCGAGGCATATTACAGAATGTGGTTGTAACGTGTTCGACTAATAGAGAAAAAGGATCACCTGAAGATCAGGGCCCCCATCCTTCTTTAGTTAGCCTTATAAGGCTAACTAAGGAAAATATCACGACCTAACTTAACCAATCGTTAGGTCAACTGTACGCCCTTGACGATTGGTTAAGTTAGGTCGTGATATTTTCCTTAGTTAGCTTTATAAAGCTAAAAAAGAAGGCTAGGGGCCCTGATCTTCAGGTGATCCAAAAAAAATTGTTAACGACAATATCCATAACAAGCTCCAGAAAGTGCAGTTCTCCAATACTAAAGAGTTAGTTTAATTAAATAACAACCTCTTGACATCAGAGCTGAATATGACAACTTAAATCCTCCATTTACTATCATAATTATCAGGGCTGTGGAGTCGGTACACAAAACCTTCGACTCCGACTCCTCTATTTTTCAAATGTCCGACTCCGACTCCGACTCCTGACTCCGACTCCTTTCCATCTTTAGTGATTGTAAAGTGTTCAAACACAGCTGATTTCGTTGGAAGTCTCTTTGCCATTGAGCATTGAAGTTTAGGACAAATAATTTTATCAATAATTTAAATTAAACTTATCAAGTTATCAGTATCACAATTATAAAAATATTTCCTGAAAAAAAAGTAAGGGTTAATACTGATAAATAATTAAGTATAAATAATAAATATATTTGATTTATATTTATTATTTATACTTAAAATAGTATTTTCTTAAGATTTTATATTGAGGTCGGAGTCGGTACATTTTTACCGACTCCGACTCCACCCAAAATTGCTTCTGACTCCGACTCCACCCAAAATTGCTTCTGACTCCGACTCCACCCAAAATTGCTTCTGACTCCGACTCCGACTCCACAGCCCTGGTAATTATAGGTATACTCGTAAGGTATAAGCGAAGAAGGAAGAAATTACAAGGGAAATATGAAACAATTGTCGAGCATATGGAAGGCATTCAAACTTGATAAAACTTTTGGGTATGAAGCAGCAATCAATAAATTTGCTAAAATGAGACCAAGAAGGGAAAAAAATTGCGCTATAGTTAAAGGTGAGAGACAGATTCCCCAAATCAGAGAATGTTGCATTTTTAAGCTTTTTTTTTTTTTTTTTTGCCATGGCTAAGTGGTGTATTCATTGTCGTTGAGATAGCTGATGGTAAAATGTGTCTCGGTTGGGGGTTTGCCACCAGGGATTCGCAATGTTTTTCTCGAACAGTATGGTCAGTCTATTGTATAAAAAGTCAAACGAAACAAATGTTGACCATTGCATTAATTGCTGTATTATTATTATTACAAGTATCACCGGGATTCGAACCCCTGACCTTTTCTTTTGTTATTTCTTATTTCCTCGCGTTTCCCTCGTAATGTCTGGGTAAAAGATGAGGGAACCATATTATTTATTGATTAACCTTGGTTTTGTTTAAGCCAGAACTGTTCATTCTGACGAAGGTCAAGATTGTCACTCCACCTTAGGCCTACAGTTTAACGTGGAATCCGAACAACGTCCCACCAGCAGCCCAGCGTCTTAATCACTAGGCTACCCAGGGTACCCATTTATATACCAACCACTTTTATTTTTATGTCTGGGTAAAAGATGAGAGAACCATATTATTTATTGATTAACCTTGGTTTTGTTTAAGCCAGAACTGTTCATTCTGACGAAGGTCAAGATTGTCACTCCACCTTAGGCCTACAGTTTAACGTGGAATCCGAACAACGTCCCACCAGCAGCCCAGCGTCTTAATCACTAGGCTACCCAGGGTACCCATTTATATACCAACCACTTTTATTTTTATGTCTGGGTAAAAGATGAGAGAACCATATTATTTATTGATTAACCTTGGTTTTGTTTAAGCCAGAACTGTTCATTCTGACGAAGGTCAAGATTGTCACTCCACCTTAGGACTACAGTTTAACGTGGAATCCGAACAACGTCCCACCAGCAGCCCAGCGTCTTAATCACTAGGCTACCCAGGGTACCCATTTATATACCAACCACTTTTATTTTTATGTCTGGGTAAAAGATGAGAGAACCATATTATTTATTGATTAACCTTGGTTTTGTTTAAGCCAGAACTGTTCATTCTGACGAAGGTCAAGATTGTCACTCCACCTTAGGCCTACAGTTTAACGTGGAATCCGAACAACGTCCCACCAGCAGCCCAGCGTCTTAATCACTAGGCTACCCAGGGTACCCATTTATATACCAACCACTTTTATTTTTATGTCTGGGTAAAAGATGAGAGAACCATATTATTTATTGATTAACCTTGGTTTTGTTTAAGCCAGAACTGTTCATTCTGACGAAGGTCAAGATTGTCACTCCACCTTAGGCCTACAGTTTAACGTGGAATCCGAACAACGTCCCACCAGCAGCCCAGCGTCTTAATCACTAGGCTACCCAGGGTACCCATTTATATACCAACCACTTTTATTTTTATGTCTGGGTAAAAGATGAGAGAACCATATTATTTATTGATTAACCTTGGTTTTGTTTAAGCCAGAACTGTTCATTCTGACGAAGGTCAAGATTGTCACTCCACCTTAGGCCTACAGTTTAACGTGGAATCCGAACAACGTCCCACCAGCAGCCCAGCGTCTTAATCACTAGGCTACCCAGGGTACCCATTTATATACCAACCACTTTTATTTTTATGTCTGGGTAAAAGATGAGAGAACCATATTATTTATTGATTAACCTTGGTTTTGTTTAAGCCAGAACTGTTCATTCTGACGAAGGTCAAGATTGTCACTCCACCTTAGGCCTACAGTTTAACGTGGAATCCGAACAACGTCCCACCAGCAGCCCAGCGTCTTAATCACTAGGCTACCCAGGGTACCCATTTATATACCAACCACTTTTATTTTTATGTCTGGGTAAAAGATGAGAGAACCATATTATTTATTGATTAACCTTGGTTTTGTTTAAGCCAGAACTGTTCATTCTGACGAAGGTCAAGATTGTCACTCCACCTTAGGCCTACAGTTTAACGTGGAATCCGAACAACGTCCCACCAGCAGCCCAGCGTCTTAATCACTAGGCTACCCAGGGTACCCATTTATATACCAACCACTTTTATTTTTATGTCTGGGTAAAAGATGAGAGAACCATATTATTTATTGATTAACCTTGGTTTTGTTTAAGCCAGAACTGTTCATTCTGACGAAGGTCAAGATTGTCACTCCACCTTAGGCCTACAGTTTAACGTGGAATCCGAACAACGTCCCACCAGCAGCCCAGCGTCTTAATCACTAGGCTACCCAGGGTACCCATTTATATACCAACCACTTTTATTTTTATGTCTGGGTAAAAGATGAGAGAACCATATTATTTATTGATTAACCTTGGTTTTGTTTAAGCCAGAACTGTTCATTCTGACGAAGGTCAAGATTGTCACTCCACCTTAGGCCTACAGTTTAACGTGGAATCCGAACAACGTCCCACCAGCAGCCCAGCGTCTTAATCACTAGGCTACCCAGGGTACCCATTTATATACCAACCACTTTTATTTTTATGTCTGGGTAAAAGATGAGAGAACCATATTATTTATTGATTAACCTTGGTTTTGTTTAAGCCAGAACTGTTCATTCTGACGAAGGTCAAGATTGTCACTCCACCTTAGGCCTACAGTTTAACGTGGAATACGAACAACGTCACACCAGCAGCCCAGCGTCTTAATCACTAGGCTACCCAGGGTACCCATTTATATACCAACCACTTTTATTTTTATGTCTGGGTAAAAGATGAGAGAACCATATTATTTATTGATTAACCTTGGTTTTGTTTAAGCCAGAACTGTTCATTCTGACGAAGGTCAAGATTGTCACTCCACCTTAGGCCTACAGTTTAACGTGGAATCCGAACAACGTCCCACCAGCAGCCCAGCGTCTTAATCACTAGGCTACCCAGGGTACCCATTTATATACCAACCAATTTTATTATTATTGCTTGGAAGGATGAACAACTGGGTTTTGCTGCGCGCCGCCTGTCGTCACCGGGTCTCGATCCAGGGAGCGATGGATTCGTAGTCAGCGACGGTAACCACTACACCACAGAAGCGCAAAAGGTAATCCTTGATTGTTATCTCTTAGTAAATTATACTTTGAAAGGTCAAAGTTAGAGCCTGCGAGTCATTAAGGTTTGTATTCTTTTAAAGTACTATGATTGGAAGTAAGATCAATAATGCGATTGTCTATCAAGTACTCGAAATTTTAGATTTTAAATTTTTTAAAACGATTTCGGCTTTCAATTTTAAATTAAAAAGTTTCACTTTTATGTTCTAAATATTTTAAATGTATTATAAATGTAGTTTCTAAAGTATTATTATAAAATTATCTTGAAAATGAGGAATAAGATTTTCGAAACGTTCGTATTAAAGAATAAGGTACGCAGTGGTTTTCGTCATCCAATTTCTCCTACATATTCCGTTTTCAAGAAACAAAATCCATTGGTGTATATATATATATATATATATATATGATGAATAAAACCACGAAGGAAAGGAAACACAGAATGGTGCTCAAGCGCTTTCGTCTAATGACATCCTCAGGAACACTGAAGTACATAAAAGGGTTACAGCCTATATATAGGTTACAGAAAGAAAAAATAAATAAATAAATAAATAAATAAAAATACACAATATATATATATATATATATATGTGTGTACAGGAAGGTCATATGACAGAGACGATAATAAGTAAATCAAACAGCTATGTGGAACTCCTAGCAGTGAAAATAGAAAAACTAAACTTGATAGTAATAGTCATCTATAGACCTCCAAGCACCCCAACCGAAAAATTCTCGGAGGCCATTGATGACATTAGAAAGCTAATAAAGGCCATAAACCCTCCATCCCCCAATATAATGATCTGCGGAGACTTTAACTTCCCATTTATAAAATACAAAAAGGTGAATAGGAATATATATATTCACCAGGACAAGGGGGGCACAAGAGAAGATCAGGAACAAGCAAAAATGTTGATGGCTCTCACAAACGAGTTTATGCTGACACAGGAGATAACAGAAAATACCAGAAAAAATAACTGCCTGGATCTGGTATTCACGAATAGAACGAACTTGATTGCTGATATAAAAATAACCCCAACCATTATCTCAGACCACAACTTAATCGAGATATCAACAAATATGATGGCAGCATTAGAAGACAATACACATATTGTGGAAAGAAGTAAATTCGGGGCCTTTAATTTAAACTCGAAGACTATAAATTGGGAAGCAATCAGATCGCACATGGCCCAAATAGAATGAAGAACAATTTTCGAGAATAAAACAACGGAAGAAATGCTAACAACTATGGAGGAAAAAACGCTGAGAATTTTAGAAAAATATGCTCCGAAATCACAGCCAAAAGGAAAGAGGAGCTGGCTAGAAAGGCAAAAGAGAAGACTATTCCGCAAAAGAAAGAGAGTGGAGGCGAAGTTAGGAAACTACGGAGATAATGGCAGGAAAATAATAAAAGAAAAACTGGAGGGTATCGATAGGGAAATAAAAGCCCTGATTAAGGACCATACAGAGAGGGAAGAGGAAAAGGCGGTAGAAGCAATAAAGGAAAATCCAAAATACTTCTATAGCTATGCAAAAAGGAAAACAAAAACGCGCGCCGCTATTGGGCCCTTAAGGACGGGAAATAATGAACTAACCGACGATCCAAAAGAAATATCTGATACATTGAGAGCTCAATATGAATCAGTTTTCAGTACCCCAAAAAGTGACAAAGCGATACCTGACATAAATGCATTCTGTGAAGAGGAATTGCAAGGAGAGTATATAACAGACTTTGAGTTTACACCAGAAGATGTAGCGAGAGCTATAGAACAAATGAAACTACATTCAGCTGCAGGTTCGGACAATTGGAACGCATTATTGATTAAAAACTGTAAAAATGAAATAGCTACACCTTTATACTGGATATGGAGAAGATCCCGAGACACTGGGGAAATACCGAGCATCTTGAAAAGAGCAAACATTGTCCCTATATATAAAGGAGGGGACAGATCTCAAGCAAAGAACTATAGACCAGTGTCATTGACGTCCCACCTCACCAAAGTATTTGAAAGAATAGTTAGAGAGAAAATTTATGATTTCCTGGAGACACGGGAAAGATTCAACGAAAATCAGCATGGATTCCGATCAGGTAGATCATGCCTATCACAACTAATAGAGCACTACAATAATATCCTAGATGCATTGGAAGGCAATGACAACTACGATGTTATATACACAGATTTTGCTAAAGCTTTCGATAAATGTGACCATGGTATAATAGGACATAAAATTAAAGACATGGGAATAACAGGCAAAGTGGGAAAATGGATCTACAACTTCCTTAGTGATCGTCTGCAGGTCGTCAAAATTCAAGGTATATCATCATCAGAATCGGAAGTACGCAGCTCAGTACCACAAGGGACAGTACTGGCCCCACTCCTGTTCATTATCATGCTAACAGACATAGACAGCGGAGTAAACAGCAATAGTATAGTAACATCCTTTGCAGACGATACAAAGATCAGCAGAAAAATCAGCGATGTACATGATGTGGAGGCCTTGCAGAGGGACACGAACAAAATATACAAATGGTCAGAAGACAACAACATGTCATTCAACGCCGAGAAATTTCAACTCTTGAGATATGGTAGAAAAGAAGAACTTAAACAGACTGCATATTATGCTCCAGATAGACAGGAAATTCAGAGAAGCATGAAAGCGATTGATCTCGGGATAATAATGACCGATGATGCGAAATTCGAAACACAAAATCAGATAGCGATAAATAAAGCAAAAAGAGTCGCCGGACAGGTTCTAAGAACGTTCAAGAGAAGGGACAGGACAGTAATGATTCCCCTGCTAAAAACACTGATTATACCAAAACTTGAATACTGCTCAGTTTTGACGTCCCCATATAAAAAGGAAGAAACTAATAAACTAGAAGAAACGCAAAGGCATTTCACAGCCAAGATTGATGGCTGCAAAGAACTCAACTACTGGGAAAGACCGTAAACTAAATCTGTACTCACTGGAAAGAAGAGAGAGGTACATCATAATCTACATATGGAAAATGATCGAGAAACTGGTACCAAACCTAAAACTAAACCCAATTACCATTCAAACAACACTGGAAAATAGGAAAGGCAGAATGTGTAGTGTTCCCAAATTAAAAGCACGACAAGGGACCTCCTCAACCCTGAAGAAAAATAGCTTGGTTGTCAGGGGGCCAAGACTTTTCAACCAGCTTCCTAAGGACCTCAGAAACGTAACGGGGGTCAAAGTTGAAGTCTTCAAGAAAAGACTGGATGCCTGGCTCAGGACAGTACCAGATGAGCCGGGCGTGCCTGGCTATGTACGGTGGAGAGCGCAAGAAATTAACTCGCTCCTCCACCAGGCCAGACCTAGAGGCGGGGCCACCAGCTTGACCTCTGTGTGAAGAGAGACCAACACACGAAACAACATAAGGTTCATAAGGTAAGGTGTATATATATATATATATATATATATATATATATATGCAATAAACGGAGAAGTAAAATTAAAAATTAAAAAATTAAAGGATTATCAGAGAGGCATACAGATTTGTAAGGAAAAATATCGATTTTTAGCACAAGATCAAATGAATTATAAAAATACAAATTTATACTGGAAATCTGCCCGGGTTTTAACACTCTGCCTTTTACGGTTAAGTTTCGATGTATATAAAAATAAAATGAAAATTAAAAGTTAATAGAGTAGCATACAAGTTTACCAAAGATTTAGCGTTCTACCCTTCTTATCTAAATCTGTTTTGAAGGAATTCAAAATAACAGGATCGAGTTGAAAAAGACCTTTGCTTATGTTGAAGTTATTTGAAAGTTGGATAATGGCAGACTCAAGAATATTTCTATTAACAATGTTGCTAGAGTGAAATAAAACTGAAGCATTATTCCAATCAATACAGTGGGATAACTCTGACAAATGGACAAAAAGGGCACTGGACAACTGTCCTGGTCTAACGGAATATTGATGCTGTTTTATACGTGTGTGCAAATCCTTTCCCGTCTGACCTATGTAGAAGGAATCACATTGTTTACAACCAATTTTATAGATAATGCCTGAATTATTGGTAGGGCTATTTTTTACTATGATATTTTTCACAATATTGTTATATGAAAATACTACATTAATATCCAAAAGTTTAAGTACATTAGCAATGCCTAAAAAGCCCGGGAAAAATGGAAGTACTAAAATATTTTTTGACAAAGTACGAGTGTTATTATTGACACGATAGAAAGTTCGTTTTGCCTTGTTGAGACAAGATTCCATAAACGCAGATGGATAACACAGATCACTTCCAATACCGTTGATTTTTTTCAATTCGGCATCGATGTATTCCGGACTGGCGATCCTCAGGGCGCGGAGAAACATTGAAGAAAAAATGGCCTTCTTAGTGGGGGTCATGTCCCGAGTAAAAGTGTACGTAGGACAAATTATTTGTTTTTTTCCGATAGATACTAAACTTAAAACCTGGGCTTTCCCTATGTACACGCACATCCAAAAATGGGATTGAATTGTCTTGTTCCACTTCTAAAGTAAACTTAATGGAGGGGACTTGATCATTTAACTGAAGGAGGAAGTTATCCAGGTCACGATTCATGGGCCCCTCCTCTCCAATATTTATATGGAGTTTTTCGAAATTACTTACATTCCGAGAATCCTGGGGGTTGGCATCCCTTGGTTGCGGTACGTCGACGATATGTAAAATCGAAGGACCGGCTAAACGTTCTCTGAACTGTGTTTAGAGACTACAAATAAGACAAATAAAATGTAGGAATGATCAGTTGTTTTGGCTCTTTTCCTTTATAGCACCCTCAATTTCCTCTTTTCAGTTAGTAACAATTTTGGTACTTGTAGGTTATCTCCCCCCCCCCCCGCTTGATTTGTCATCGTGGCAAATAGCACGCACGCGGAACAATCAAACGAGCATTTCGTTCTAGAATGTTTGATGCACATTGGTTGTTGATTTGTTATACAACTTACGTTAACTTTGGATCACCTGAAGATCAGGGTCCCCAGCCTTCTTTAGTTAGCCTTATAACGATAACTAACAAAAATATCACGACCTAACCTAACCAATCATTAGATCAACTGTACGCCCTTGATGATTGGTTAGGTCGTGATATTTTCGTTAGTTAGCGTTATAAGGCTAACTAAAAAAGGCTGGGGGCCCTGATCTTCAGGTGATCCTTAACTTTATAATGGCGATCCTTCAGAATCCGGCCATAAATTAGTTTAAAAAATAAATCGTATCAATAATTATTACATGAGCCAAATTATATATTTAATAGTATCTATTTCAGTAGATATTACCAATCCTTTGCACAATTTAATTGTTGCTTTTTCAGCCAGAATGAATTTACTGCGACTTCATGCTATTTGCCACGATGACAAATCAAGCGTGGGGGGGAGATAACCTACAAGTACCACAATTTTGACAGTATTTTCATTAAAACTAACGAAAATATCGTCAAGGGCGTACAGTTGACCTAACAGGGCATTCAATTAACCTAACTGAGCATTCAATAATTTTCCTATAGGTTTTATGAAAGGAAGGGGTTATTTGACCGAGATTTCCGGCCGAATAACCACGGACTAAATCTAAATAGTCAAGTTTTATATTTATAAAATAAAGAAACCAAAAAGAAATTACAAAATTAAGGTAGCTAAAGCATCAAAGGTAAATCCCAAAAGATGAAAAATATAACTTTTTACTATATGCCTGGGAATACCGTATTTTACGCCTCGTAAGACGCTACTTTTTTCCTAAAAAACGTCTCCAAAAATCACTTCAGGGCTCATATGTTATTGTTTTGTTTAATGTTCTTTCAATAAAGTTATGGGAATATATATTTTGTCAGGCTGATAAATCTTCGAAATATTTTTTTCCTAAGTATTCTTTGCTAAATATAGGGTGCGTCTTACCACTTGTAGCGTCTTATGAGGCGTAAAATATGGTAATCCCCTGTCAAATAGCCGATGACTACTTGGCCGGGTCTCGGTCAAATAACCCACGGTTATTTGGCCGGGAATCTCGGTCAAATAACCACTTCGTTTAAGTTTATATGAAAAGAATTGTTTCACAGCATTAATCTTAAAAACTTTTGACTTTCTATTTATATCCATTTCTTCTTGTAATCCATTCTGTATTTCTATCAAATAACTCCCTATAATTTACTAATCGAGTAAATATTGCATCATGTATTTGGAGTGGATTGGTTCTTACTTTGAAAAGGAATAGTCTACAGTAGAGATGCCTGCATAACTTTGATTTATTCTTATGCTTCTGATATTCTTATAGATTGAGTTGCTGAATGTTTTGCCTCCTACACAAGTTACCCTAAATTAGGTGAGGCCAAAATTTAATAAGTGATGAGAACTAAAATTCCCGAAGCTGGGAACTCTGTTTGGAGCCAAGGAGTATGGAAATGTCGTTGTAAGGTAAATTTGAATAGGCCTTTAAAATTTGAGACCTAGCATTATCCTCAGACAAATTCTCCAAAAAGAAACTAGGCGTAAATTGGTACCTAATGTTAATTATGTGCATTGAGTGATGTGATCAACTCAGCCGAAGGTTGGACTAGACCACAAAATACTGGATGAAAGCAGATAAAGCCTAGCCCCTTATTTAAAGTGTACAAGTTATACGAGTCTTGTGGAAAATTTGTCCAAAGAACTTTTATCATATGGCCCTACACCTGTCTAAGTCTAGATTAAGATATAAAGAATCGTGAATTTAGAGAACAGTAAAACACCTGAAAATAGGATGATAATTTATAATTGAAATATTAAAAATTTTAATATAAATTTATAAAAGTGATTTGGTTCTAGTATGAAACAGTTGAATTATCAAGAGCAAAAATGATATTTACAGTAACTTAAGAATGCATTGTTTACCTGCATACAGGGCCGCCGAGAGGACGGGGTAGCCGAGATAAATCCCCGGGGCCCGGACCTCTAGGGGGACCGGAAAGAGGGGGGATAAAACCTAAAAATATTAATAAAACAGTTGATTAAATAACAGAGAGGAAATATAATTAATGAACATTCATTTTATAGAGATTATCATAGTCAAACTGAAAGAGATAAAATATTATCTGCGGTCCACCAATGCCCCAGACCGACTGACAGATCTGGGAACCATTGTAATTGAAAGCCAGTTAGCCCGTACTTTAAATTTCATCAAAATCATTTACCACTTTGCTAGAGAGAAGGCAAAGAAAGTACACTTCTAATTATGAAAATCTTGCAGGAAACAATTGTCTTGCCTGCATGGACTGGTACCTGCATTTGTAAATTGTATGGTGATTTAATTAATATAATTGATTCGAAAAATAAAATGGCCATTTTCTTCTGAGTTGTTTATTCATACTGTATGTTTTCAATAGTGACTTGGACATATAATCAGTTTGCTTGTTATGTATACCAAAAACATTCATAATAAAATACTGAGTAAATAGAGGGGCCGATATACTAATCCTTTCCCGGGGCATGTGGCAGCTCTCGGTGGCCCTGCTTGCATACACAAACTTTTTAGCGAATTTGTGGCTGTGAGATGGATTACACACGGTGTGTGTGTGTGTGTGTGTGTGTGTGTGTGTGTTGATGGCATATACATCTCTCTAAGCAGGTCTTATATTTGTAGAGGTGGCGAAAAAGAGAGAAGTGGTGAGCAGAAGGTCCTTGGATGATATACTGTGCCAAATTTTAGAATATGGGCTTCAATAAGAAGAGGTCAGCATTTCGAGGTGGAAGTGGGCAGAAAGCTTTTTCTAAAGGACTTAAGTGTGCTCTTTCCAATTCTGGTGTCTACCAAAGTCTTCAATGCTTATTTTGTGCTATAGAATTAAATATTTAAAATATTCAAATATTCAAACTCATGAAACACTCATAATGCATCGCAGTTTGAAAATAAAAGGCTTTTATGATCTCTAAATGCTGTCCTAATTTACTGTTTAAGAGCTAAATTGAAAGTTCCAGAGAGAATTAGGGAGAGAGAGGAGGGGCTTTCAATTTTATTTGGCAAAATTTATTCGACATAAGACATGACATGACTTCAGCAATCAATTAACAGATAGTGTCCGTTTCACAAAAATATTTTTGCTTTTGCTGTGCATGACGTTGGCAGGTAGCTGTTTCAGTATTCTTCAAGCGTTGTAGCAGACATCATCAGCGTCATGGCACTTGCATGCTGCTATGCTTGGAAGACGAGCAATTCTGCATTTGCAGCGAACACTTGCATGTGTTTCCCAATGACTTTCAAGAAGTTCAAAGAAGTGTGAAGACCACCAAGTCTGACAAGCAGCAAGTTCTGGTATTCTTCTTTGGCCCATTTGAGATCCATGACTTTTCAGTATAACGCCTCATCAACTGTAAGCACAACATAGTGTTGCCCTAGTTTTTGATCCACATACACCTCAAGATCACTGTATTGAGAGTGTCCAGTTCGTGGGCTGGTGCTTGGATTATTGGCATATAGCCAACACTTGTCATTTCTGGATCAGCTGTACTGATGGTCTTGTTGAATTGTGTCCAACCAGTCTCGCTGTCCTTCTCATTGCTGCGCTTGAGGATGAATGACATGTCCTTTGCAACTGCCTGAACAGCTGCTTCGTTTTCAGATATTGTTTTGAACCATTCCAGTTTGATTTCAGATGTAGACGTTGGCTGTGACTGTCCTTCAATTAGCTGTGCACCTGTGCAGGGAAGATTTTTTCCATGACATCAGGTACTTTCAGGGTAGTGTCTTTCTTTGAAGGTTCAAGAGTCTTCATTCCCATGTCTCCCTCGGGAACTCTTTGCCAGGCAGCAACTTGAGTGGCGTGAAAGGTGTTCTTTCCATTAAACTGAAAATCATTGCTGTCGATATTGTCACAAGTGAAGTGTACAAATCTTCCATGCACAAAGTTTGGTGGAATCACAGCTCCTGTTGCTTGATCCACTGCCACGAGAGTGCTTTTTGCCAGCGAGGTGTCAACTTGCTTGACGTTGTGATAGGTCAGTATGTACACAGCATTGTGAAATAACTGAACCAGATCTTTTGATCGGGTTGCTTGATGCAATGTACTAGCAAGACCCAGATGCTTAGGAGTCCAGTGTGTTCCGCCACTGACATTATAGACCAAATCCTGTGCAATGCTCAGTATTCTTGTCTGAGATTTACGCTCCCTCTGCGTCATTCCTTCAGTTCCTTCAGCCTCTGAGGTCTCTTCACTCTCATCCTCCAACAATTCCTGTCCCCCAAACATCAAGCAAAGGAACATGAAGAGGTTGTCAGGAACACATGAAATCATTTCCTCTTCATTCACAGCAAATCCTTTGTACTTTCGCTGAGCAAAGATGTCAGATCTTAGCTTCAAGCAACATGAACCATCTCAAGAAACTCGTCAATTTGTTGATGTCTTTAGAGTGGAGAAGGTACTGGGTCTCCATTCAACAGTTTAGAGAAGGGACATTTTCAAACTTCACTGGCACAAGAGGTGTTTGTCTATCGGGCAGAATGATGAACTCAAACATGTCTTCAGTGGGTGCCTGAAGCTTGGTCTTGAATGTTGATCGCCTGCTGACATAAGATGGAGGTATTTCAACGTCAGCTTCCACTTCCAATTCGCGGTATCTCTCCCAGACTTCTGACAGCTCAAGCACGTGTGCCTTTCTGGCTGCTTTTTCCAGTTCAAGTACTAGCCATTCCAACACCTGACTCCTCTGATTCTGATCGCTCTTTTGTTTTAGATGTGAATTTGTAAACTTTGTATAACATGTCAGATGATATTTCCCTTCTGCCGCAATAAGATCACTCACTCCAGCAAAGCGAACATTAGTAACTTGATCATACTTTGATGCCTCCAAAATCTTTACACTTGTTTGAAATGTACTAACCGAGGAAAGTTTATCTTTGCTTGTTGCCTCTTGACAAAATATACAAGCATCCCAGTCCATTGCTGCCACAGACCTTCGAAGCACAGTGGAAGGTTTTCTTGGTGCTGTATCCCCACCTTGACCTGAACTTCTCTGCTGTAAAGAAAATTTCTGCAGTCTTGATATATGAGACTTGCTGGTAAATGTTGCAAAGCATGACTTGTGCCAAAACACGACCGGACGCGGTGCGGATGAAAATAATCAGTCAGTCGTTCAATCACAGTTCTGTTTCTAGCATCATGGAGCTTTGTTCTGGCTGATGAAGCCTGTTGCAGGGACAAAATGCCTTGATCAGTACATTTCAGCAGTTTTTCTTTGGTGCTTTCTTGGCAAAGAATACAGTCGTCAGGATTTAAAGATCTTGGTCTCTTGAGGCTGAAGACTGGTTCCATTGTTAAATCACATCACATCACATCTCCATTACATTTTTAATCTGGAAAGGATATATATATATATATATATATATATAATTATTTTTGCGCATATTTAATTGTATTTTTATATAAAAATGTAAGTTGTTGTAGTGAATACTTTAATTTTTTATTTAGCGTCGTTTATAAGTCATTTTTTACTATTAGAACGCCATCAATGTTATATTTATTTGGTCAATTAAACCATATTTCGTTAGGCTGGTTAGGCTGTTTTTGGAGTTGAACTGTAGTTCTTGTACTGCAATTATGTATGCTATTTATTTTGCGGGATTGCTACATTAGTAATAGTTATTTTGTTTAATAATTTTTACTTCAAGAACTTAACTTTAGTTTCATTATATTATATTGACAGATCAAATTTATACGAAAAAGTTTTACAAAGTTATGCAACAAAATTCAACACACTTTGAATACTAAGATTGTATGTTTTTGCACCAATGATAGTGTTTTTCCCTTATATTGTCAGTCATGTTGAATATCGCACTATACCATTCAAGGTAGACACTTTTGACTTTGGCAGACAACAGAAATGGATTTAGCATATCCAAATCCGCTAGAAAACGTTCTCTGACAGCTTCTACTTCAAAATGCCTGGGTGTGTTTGATTTTCTGAAATTTGGCCCACTCTATAACTCATCTTGGCATGAATCACTTTGGCGTTAGTTATTATATACCTTTCGACCTTTCAAACTTTCAAATGTTCCGTGCGATGATTCCTCATTTAAAGAAGGTCAAGCTTGTCGGCCCTCCTATCGAGTTGGCCTGGTGAAGTAGAGAGTTGGTTTCATGTACTCTCCACCTCACATAGCCAGGCACGCCCAGCTCATCGTGGATTGTTCTGAGCCAGGCGTCTAATCTTCATTGAAGATGTTCACCGCAACACCACTCGTATTCCTTAGGTCTTTGGGCAGCTGATTAAGCAGTTTTGATCCTCTCACAACAAAACTTTTTTCTTTCAGGGTTAAGAATGTTCCCTGTCTAGCCTTTAATTTGGGAACACGACACAGTCTTCCTTTTCTACTTTCCTTTGTTGTTTGGGGAGTTACAGGGTTCAGAGTAAGATGAAGGACTAGTTTCTCCATTATTTTCCAAGTGTAACTAATGGTGTATCTCTCTCTTCTCCTTTCCAATGAATATAGGTTTAATTCGCATAACCTTTCCCAGTAATTTAGTTCTTTGCATCCCTTGATCTTGGCTGTGAAGCTTCTCTGAATCCCTTCTAGCTGTCTAATGTCTTCTTTTTTATATAGGCATGTTAGGACCGAGCAGTATTCCAATTTGGGTATGATCAGTGTTTTCAATAGAGGAATCATTATATTCCTATCCGTGACCGGAAAATTCGCCGTAAACATTTTCGCCGTAGGAAAATTCGCCGTAAACATTTTCGCCGTAAACATTTTCGCCGTAAGACAAATTCGCCGTAAGGATATTTCGCCGTAAATAAAATAAAATTAAAATTAAAAAAAAAGTTTAACTGAACCCTTATAATAGCCGGTGCTGGTTAAGTGTGCGGTCTACCTAGCTTCGAGCAGTCTACCACAATTAAGATTCTTTATACTGTACGGCATTGACGATTGGTTAGGTTAAGTCGTGATAGTTTGGTTAAATAAATTTCTTAAATAAATTCCTTATCTTGCTTTGAAACTCACTATATAGGAGGAGAACGAGGCCGAGGCGCGCGAAGGCGAAGAATGGAGCCAACATTCTTTATACTGTACGGCATTGACGATTGGTTAGGTTAAGTCGTGATAGTTTGGTTAAATAAATTTCTTAAATAAATTCCTTATCTTGCTTTGAAACTCACTATATAGGAGGAGAACGAGGCCGAGGCGCGCGAAGGCGAAGAATGGAGCCAACATTTCCTATAGAATTGTGGAATGTTGTCGAAAGAACTCATAATAATATGCCGAGAACGAACAACAGTATAGAAGGCTTCCACAATGCAATACAAAGCTCTATTACTAACATGCATCCAAGTATCTAGAAACTCGTAACCAATTTGATGAAGGAAGAGAGTTTATTTTTAAGAAGTTTTATCACTGACTTTTACCATTGAATAAAGACTTGCCTTTTTAATGCTTATGTAATACCCTTTATCATCCATTGATTATTTTTAAAAAATTTTACGGCGAAATGTCCTTACGGCGAATTTGTCTTACGGCGAAAATGTTTACGGCGAAAATGTTTACGGCGAAAATGTTTACGGCGAAATTTCCTAGAACCATTCCTATCCCTTCGTTTAAAGGTTCTCAGTATCTGGCCAGTTATCCTCTTTGCTCTGTTTACTGCTATCTTATTTTGTGTTTCAAATTTTGCATTATCAGTCATTATAACCCCTAATTACAACCCCAAAGTGTGTATGTATATATATATATGTATATATATATATATATATATATATATATATATATATATATATATATATATATATATATGAATGATGCAAACCCACAAAGAAAAAGAAAAATGATTCCGAGGCCTTTCGTGTATTCAGAAGTACACCTCGTATATAATTATGTTCCCCATTTCCTTATCTTATTCCCCTTCCCTTGTCATCCACTACCCTGGGGTCAAAAAAGATATAAGAGGGGATCAGAGGGTACTTCGCATGACTCACTTTGGCATTAGTCATCATATATGAGAAAATTTATTTTTTCTTTTACTGAGCAAGTCTTATGTTTACACTGTTGTCGAAACAACAAAACTTCAGACAAACTTTCAAAGTGTAATCTAGATCTCTAGTAAAAAAAGGAATCTAGAACTGTTTCTCTATTTTCATATACTGACATCATCTAGATTTGCAACGCACACTGAATTTTACACAATAAACGCTTTTTAGTATATGTATAAAAACCGTCACTCAGTTAATAAAGATATAACAAATTTGGTGTTCTGTTCTGCGTTTACTCTGTGATCCTGTGACCTCTATTTACGTGTGTGATTTAGTAAAGGTGTTCTGTTCTGCGTTTACTCTGTGATCCTGTGACCTCTATTTACGTGTGTGATTTAGTAATTCATCGGTATTAATGTATTGCACGAAAGGAACGTGGAACGTAATAAATTGTAGGGTTTATAAGCAATTGACCATTTTTACCATGAATTGATTCCCATGCAGATACTCTCTATCCGCCTATTATCGCTTTTTTAGCGTGTGATGTTTGTTTGTGTGTCAGATGGGTGATCGTCTTCTTTGTACAAATGATGTAGCAACCCGTGGCTCGTATTCCTCGTAAAAGTGTAGGTCCCATCCTTTACATGACCTTTGCCGTTACGAAGGATGATGAACAACCCAAGAACAACACCTTTTAGTTAGAAAGTGGGTTTTGTATCCTCCCTTTCCTGTAAATGAATTAAGGAACAATATTCTTTGTCTCTACTATTTCGCCTCTTATTATTCGAAACTGGTACAAGTTTTAGTCCACTGTGAAAGTTGCAAGTAATGTGTTGGAGATGAATTTTCCATGTTGTATTTGCATCACAACAATATTTTCGCTATGTATATCAGATTCTAAACTACATACATAATTTAAACATTTATGTTCACATTATGTATGTAATTGGAATGCTTATAAACTTAGAACTTATCAATATTGATATAATCTATCGATAAACTTTGAAACAAATAAATCAACAGTCTCATTTTGATTCTATATTAAAAATGTTTCTACCTTTCTTTGATTAGCATATTTAGTGCGGTACTTTCATGTAAACATTACTAACACACTTAATGTAACTTACTATTAAAGGAATGTCTTTCACCGAGGGACTACATTACAGAACCTATAAAGTCCGTCGTTTACAGTAACTTCAGAAACAAATCCTTTACGTAATTAATCAAAATGGACTGAAATGCGACTACACTGAGTTTGTATTTCATCAAACTATTTTTCCCCTTTTCATTTAGCTGTACTCATTAATTAACTCATTAATTAAGGGTGAAACTTTTTATCGGCTCTTGAAACGTTGTTACCAAAAGTCGTAAAACAAAGTTGATCGCATTCAGTTTCCTTACCATTAAAATTAGTTCCGAATTACAGTTGGATTTCAAGGAAATGAAGCCAATATGTTTCTTGATTGTAAAAGGTAACTGACCAACCTTTTATCTTGGTTAGACTTATTTTAAGGATAAACACGGTTCGGATTCACTAATTATAATGAGTGAATCCGAACCGTGTTTACCTTCAAAAATTAGAGGGGAAATGGTTAAAGCCCGGAATAAAATATACCATAAAAGTGCGTTTCAAAATTTATTTTAATCAAATACAAGAGATGTACGAATCTTCAGAGATTTATATTATAGAAAAATCAACACGATTAAAATAAATTCATCAATATTAAAGCCTCAAAATATATAATAATATATTATGTATAATAATAATAATAATAATAATAATAATAATAATAATAATACCTAAAGAGAAAAGCATTTGTTGTAATCATAATTCAGATCAGAATGTAATTATTGGCAAAGGCTTCATTCCAACGGAAATTAGAGGGAATTCGTC
>JAJOZX010007274.1:0-62500 GCA_023014485.1 Bathynomus jamesi | reverse complement strand
TTATAACGTCGATGAACACAGAACTTCAAACTAAACTTACCTTCTTAAATTCACAAACCAAATGCGAGCACTTTTCCTAACGTAAAGATTAAATATATTTCAGAAAGACATATTTCAAAATTACAAAATAATTTTTATTGAAACACTTCCTGTTTGTCGTTCGTATGTCATCGCTTTCACCTTGAAAACTTATTGAAAATAGTTTGAAAAAGATGTTATCATTAGATTTTTATTAATATTTTTTATCCTCGATTGCGTAATTCGCTACTTGAAAATGAAATGAAACTAATTAATTAAAGGCAAACTTTCGTAATATATATATATATATATACACACAAACTCAGAATGGTCCCCTAAGAAACTTATATGTTAAACACAGACCGTGCATGGAACAAGGAACTCTTCTGGGAAAATTAAATCCACTATAGTCCGAATAAGTAATGGTAAATGCTGGATCCTGTCTGCTTTGCAGATAGCTGGTGAGGGAAGCTATATTTATGGGATTTCTTTGCGAGAGACCCGTTGCCCACGTCGGGCTAGCATCATGAAAAAGAAAAACTATGGTATTTGTCATTTACCATTACTTATTCGGACTATAGTGGATTTAATTTTCCCAGAAGAGTTCCTTGTTCCATGCACGGTCTGTGTTTAACATATATATATATATATATATATATATATTATATATAATATGAAAATTATTTCACGAAAGTAACACGTGAAAATATTTATGATAAAAAAAACCACGAAAGAAGGAAGCACAGAATGGTGCTCAAGCGCTTTCGTTTAATGACATCCTCAGTGTTCCTGAGGATGTCATTAGACGAAAGCGCTTGAGCACCATTCTGTTTCCTTTCCTTCGTGTTTTTTTCATGATATATATATATATATATATATATATATATATATATGTATATATAATATAACGAATAACCAAATCTTGGTTAACTTTGGTTTTGCTTCCGTCCGAATTGTTCATTCTAACGAAGGTCAAGCTTTTCACTCCACCTTAGACCTACAGTTTAACGTGGAATCCAAACCACGCCCCACCAGCAGCCCAGCGTCTTAACCACTAGACTACCCAGGGTCAGGGTGACCAGATTCTTCATATGGGAAAATGCTAGACTTACGAAAAAATGTGCTACCTTTGTACAAAAAGTGCTAAATTCCTACATACGAGTATATGAGAAATTACTGTATTACATATTATACTGATCCCCTTACCTTACCTTGCTGAAGGTAAGGGGATAGTCGTGTGGAAGATTGTGACGAGTAGACAGATGGAAGCACCGAGGTTTTGAGGCATTGAAAGCCACGGTGTTTTCTCTGTTCCAATCAGAGATAGCAGAAAGATCAGAGGTGTACTGATCTGAGTGTGGGTTTCACTTTCTTCACCAGACTTACTATTGCTTTGTAACCTTCAATGAAGTGCTCTTTGCAGAATCTTTGGTGACTGCATAAAATTGCGTTTTTCCTATGACATCTGCAAATGTATCGTTCCGTTTTCTTGCTACGTTGTTCCTAACTCCCCACATAAACTAGTCATGCAAGAAAAAATGTATGAGGTTTAAACCGACACAAACTCTATTGCAGTTTTTTCTCCTTTTATGAAACTAAAATAAGTTAATAACGTATAATTTGGAATAAAATGCAGTAAAGTTATCTATATATATTTGATAAAAATAGTAGTATGCCAGCAAAAAGGTAGACAGAAATGGGTCAATTTGAGAATTTCCCCCTTGAGTTCATCAAGTTCGTTTATGAGTTAACTTTACGGAAATGTTTGATATGATGACGTCACGCGATCATCGCGTCCTTTTATGAAAGTGTTTGAAGGTTAATAAACAAAATCAAAATCTGAAAAATAAAAACAAACAAACAAACAAACAAAAAAGAAAGAAAAACACACAGTCAATCATGAGATGTATTTGAGGCAGGGGTAGTGGATAGGTTAGGTTAACCTAACCTAACCTAAGAGTAGGCCGGGTTGAGGAGGAAAGGAAAACTTCATGAACATTTATGAGTTATGTTTGAGGCTGGTGTAGCTTCTAGGGGACACTGGCATCCCACAACGACGCACCTTCCCGCCAGCTCATCTGCAAGTCCCTGCTGAACCCGAGCACCAAACCCGCAGCGTCTTAACCATGCCTACACCCAGTGGTGTAGTGCTAAATAAAGAAGTGAGGGAACGCATTTTGAAAGTGTTACTCAGATGCGGGGGGGGACAATGGCGAGCGCGGCGAGCCCATACAGCTGGGGGTCCGGGGGCACTGTAAGCCCCCCGGGAAATCTTTTGAAATCTGACCAATTTCAGGGATATTAGGATATATTCAAAGGTTGAAGATGCAGTATTTCCAGTGTCATTAGATATTCGACATCCAATACGATCAATAAAAATAGCTAACAACTGGAATGATTAACTAAAAAAAGTTAACAACTGGTACGCCGTGGTGACTGTTTCATCAGATCTTTATAGGCTAGCATTGCCTCAGAGGAAGCTAAAAGAAATGAAACAGTTAATGATTCTTTCTCATATTTCTCCTAGGGGTGGGAATTAAAATTTCATGACGTTAGAGATTTGTAAGTTCGGATTTATTTGAAATAGTGAGGGAACGCCGTTCCGTCTACCAAAAAAAGTAAGGGAACGCCGTTCCCACGCGTTCCCACAGCACTACACCACTGCGTACACCTCTTCTGTTCTCACGATATCATTTCCAGAGCGTTCACGAAAGATGAAGAGCTGATTTATTTGTGCATGCAGGGAAGCAACGTTTTCGCGTATCAGCTACATTTATAAAGACTACTATTATAAATTTCCAAGAGAGTAAAAATATTTCTCTACAACATTTCCCCTAAAAAAATTTAGTTCAATAATAATAATAATAATAATAATTGTAAAACCACTGTGTGGAGCTGTGGGGACGACCGGTAGCTCAGTGGTGCAATGGCAGCCTCTGAGTGGTCTGGCTCTGGTTCACTTCTGGCCGCTAGTATCGGGTGGAGTTGAATTGGCCGCTTACTCTGTTTCTGCATACTCTCTCAGGTGACTCTTGAGGCACACTCACCCTGACGTCGCTTCGAAGTGAAATGAGCTTCTTGGATGTTACCTGGATGGATGTAAAATCACTGTGAATTGTGTAATTCAAACAGGAATTCTAGAATGTCTGCTCAACATTCTCCACACACATGCAGCGATCATTCGATGTGAATCGATGAAAGTAAGGCGACTTCAAAAATATGTCGGACCTCTAAATTGACACTGGTGTTTATCATCTCTTTAGTTTATGTTAATAATATATTAACTCTACAAAAGCAACTGCAAGGAGGAATTTTCGCCTAGGCAAACATTCTTAGAAGCCAAATTGTATACAAATAACGTTAAGGTGTCCGTTGTGATAAATTAACATTTCATAACGCTATAAAAGCCTTGTGGTTGGATTAGATTTCCTGTGGGGACCGAATAAAAATGCACCTCAAAAACAAAATTTCTAAATTTTTGAAATTTTATTAATGCCACCGAAAACAATAAACCAAAGAAAAACAGAATTTTTATCAATTAGTAATCTTTTTATTTTTAGACATTTCACTTTTCTAGGTGAATTTTTTTCCCGAGACTAATTGATTGATGAAAATTGACGATGACGCGAACTATTCTATTTGCCACCCTAAAATTCTGGGCTACTTGAATCTCATTTTGACCACTGCTTGATTGTCTAATCACTCGATAAGGAATACGTTTATGCAGTTTGAGAAGCCAATATATTTACAAGCATCTTTTATGACATGAAAACTCTTTCGACCGATGCCGTGTTCTAGTGATGTAGGTCACATCCGCATCCGCATCCGCGGAACATCCGCACATTTTCTCGCATCCGCATCCGCACCCGCATCCGCACTTTGGACTGCGGATGTCATGCGGATGTGGACCGTTGAGATAAAATGTCATTAATAAGCGGAAATTATCAAATTCTACTATATTAATAGAACTAGTTCATTGTGCGCAAAAGTGATGCAAGCGACAAGACGAGAGGCTGTTCTTGTATGAAGTTACTCTCTTGCAACCTACTTAGATCCACGTTACAAAGCTAAGTTATTTTCACCTAGTTCATTAGAACGAGTTAAATCATCACTTGGCAAAGCAGTTGAAGAGCTTCAATCTCTTGAATCTGTCGCTTCGCCACCCACCAAAAGAATAAAAGTTTCAGTGACAGAACCAACACCTTCAGCAAGCAAATCTATCACAGAATCTGTGTCTCAGTTTCTTGAGTCAAGCAGCAATGACGAGACCTACGCGATGTCAAAAGATGTAGTAAAAATGATCGAGAGCTATCACCAAGAAAAACGCCTGGCTGCATGTGACAATCCTATTAGTTGGTGGAAAAATACGCAGAATATCTATCCATACTTGAGTAAACTTGCAAGGAAACATTTAGCCTGTCCTCCAACAAACGTACCAAGCGAGAGATTATTTAGCAGTGCTGGATTAATATATGATGAAAAGAGAAACAGACTGGCAGCAGAAAAGGCAGAAAAATTAATGTTCCTTAAGCATAACCTTCCTATAATTAAGTTTGAACATTAAACGATGAACATCTTAGTTTACTTTATTTTAATTACTCATTTATAAATATGCCTAATAAAACTTTAAATTTAATATAAATAGTTATCAAGCTAATTAAAGATCTCTTTCTATAAGGGTGGAGGTTGGGGAAAGAGGTCGGTGGGGTGCATTTGAGTTGGGTTCACGTCCCGCATCCTGGTAACACAATTATGGTTTCTAATTGTGGCTGAAACTCAACAAAATATAACGAATTTATTTGCAGACGAATTCACTAATCGATTTCTATATTAGTTAGATGCTTGATATTATTTTATATGTTCAGAGAAAAGTACAGCAATTATTGTACAATTAATCAATTATACTACATTATAGCTACAGCTCTCTCTATATAATAACTTATTATATACGTTAAACACAACAAATCTCGAATATATCCTAAAAAATAACGAAAGTGTAGACATCCGCATCCGCGGATGTTGAAATCAAACATCCTCATCCGCATCCGCATCCGCGGATGTGAAAAAAATGACATCCGCTACATCACTACCGTGTTCTATACCTGACTAAAGTATGATCTTTGTATGTAAACTCAGCACCTCTTACATTTCTTTTCCTGGTTGTTCAGTTTAGTGGACAAGACAAAGGGGTTCCTTTCTTCTTAGATGTAACTGAGCTAAGTTTTATCTTGACTGAACTTATTTTGCTACTGTATTTTACAGTTCAAATTCACTAGATAATTATAGAGGATATAATGTAAATTCATAATAAAAGGTATATCATAAAAATGTATTTAAAATTTTACTGAACATAAAAGAAAAAAATAAGCCAAAGTATATTATTCAGTGAAGAACTTATGCTGGAAAAAAATCAAGACAATAATGATTTCCAGCTAATAAAATAATCATTTCCAAAATAAAGAATAAACCAAAACTCTGTATAATAGTTAATACTTGAAAGAATTTCTCTTATATCGAGAAATTTGCTTCAATGTGCGAGAAATTGTTTCTGGAATTTGGAGAAGATTTATTAAAAAATAGATTAAATTAGAAGTTGACCTTAAATTTCTTGATAGCTAATACCATAAATATTCGTGGAAGCAGTGAAAAGCGAGATTGTAATTGTCTCTGAACTGAACATGCAGTTATTAATGAGGACTTAATTCAGCATGGAAGATCCGAGGGAGAGAATTCAGCAATCAGTCAACAGTTCATTATGGAAGCATGGATGGAATAACCCTGCAACGACCCTCGTGAACTAAATATAGTTCTGAAAGAAAAGGACATTAAATCAATTTAAAGCAGTTTAGCTGTAAAAATAAAGCTCCTTATATTTCAGTGGTATGGGCACACTGAATAAGAGGGGTACCAGTGCCATTGTCAGTTCCAAGTAAGGGGAAAAGGGGAGAGACGGGAGGGGTAGGGATAGTGGGGAAGGGGGAAAACAAAACTATTAATCCCTCAAAGGGGTGTGGGGAGTGGGGTGCTGATAAAATAAGAGTGATAAGATAAGCGATAGTGACCTAACCTAATGTAGGGCATGGGAGTGCCACTGAGGGGAGTGAGAGTAAAAGAGGGGAAAAGAGAAGGAAAGGGGAAAAAAGCAAAATTATAATTTCTCAAAAGTGGATGGGGTGATGATAAGAGGGAAGGGTGATAAGATAAAGAGGATGGTGATAAGGAGTAAATAAATAAATAACTAAATTAAAATAAATATATGTGTGCGTGACTTCATAGTATGTATGACCTTTAGCAGCCGCCGGGAAAGGGGGATAAACTAAGGGAATGGGATCGTGTATATATCAGGCATGGGGTAATTGTGATTTGTAATTGTAATTGATTGTAATTAATGACATTTTCTCATGTAATTGGCAAGTAATTGTAATGAACTACCTAAAATGTAATTGTAATTGTAAGTAATTACATTAGGAAACCAAGGTAAATAACACAATTACAATCAATTACTTTCAATTACATGAATATTAAAGTTAATGGGTCATGCTTATAGTTTAAACTACTTGCTCATCATGTCTCAGGGAGCTTTCTTTTGAAATAAAATATTCCATTTATTTCAAATGTTCCTAACTAAAAAGTGCCAGTTTTCCCCTCATTATTTTCATAAAATAAGTGCCAGTAGAAAGAAAGGAGAAAGAAAGGAGAATGAAAGGAAAATGTTGAGAGGTCGTGAGGGAAATTAAGTATTTGGAATGATTGATCAAGAGGAAGAAGTACATTTAAAGTTAAAAGTAGAGTGAAGAAGTGTAAGCATATCATAGGTGTAATAAAAGTCCTTCTAGGAAGAAGGCCATCGAGTAGTAGATGCAGCAAGAGGTTTACAAAAAGGTGTATTGGTGCCTACATTGTGAAATAAATTTGAATGTGACGTAAATAATTGCACACATTTAAACACATTGTACACTGTACAGGATAGACAATATGAGGTTAAATAACTTTGTCTTTGCGAGAGATATGTTATTAATACGTCATTCTGTTAAATGTTTGAAATGTCTTCTAAAAAATGACAAATTATATTTGCAGTACTGTGATATTGTTTTTAATTTTACCAAAACTAAGATTATGCAAGTCAATCCTAAAAGCTCTTATTATTCAGATAATAGTAATTTCAAAGTGAGAGGTGAACCAATAAAGGAAGTACAAGAATTTAAATATCTGATTTAAATTATCACAAGCTCCTTAAGTAACAAATCAGACAAGAAAATAATAAAGAAGTTTCTGTGCTAAAACAAACATGGAACTTGTTGATTCATATACTGTATAGGCTTGGTCTCCTCATTTCTGACACTTTATAGATACGTTCGAAGGTGCTCAGTGTAACGCAACTAAACTTGGCCCTGATTTGAGAGGGAAGGGATATAGCGAAAATACTGTAAAAGGAATTAGGAATGTTTTCTTTTGAAAGAAGACGCAGTAAGAGTGATCTGATTGAACTATACAATATATCTGAGGGATAGAAAGGGTAGAAAATATTTGGAAGACTTGTGGATTAGCTGTGTGTAAATATTTATTTAGTTTTAGGGTCATGGATCTTTGTAATGAGTAACCAACTGCAATGATGAATAGTGGAGTGGTACTTTGATAGTTTTAAGGAAGAACTTTAGGAATTTTTTAATCAAAGAGAAATCTAGTAAAGAGTAGAAAAGTTAAATTTAGTTGGTTGGAACACAATCGAATGGATAGAAATATTTATGATTAGTATAAAAAGAGGGATCTTGTTAATAGCTAGGGTTCTTACATTTGAATGACACAATCTTATGAATCTAAGAGTAATTTGAGGCGTATTTTGAGGAGAATCCTTGAGGAGAAAGCTGGGGACTTTTTATACAATTATACTACATTGTCGAAGCTATTTATCATTTTGGGATCAAATGTAGAATTCGGACCCCAGCCTTCTTTAGTTAGCTTTATAAGGCTAACTAACAAAAATATCACGACCTAACCTAAGCAATCGTTAGGTTAACTGTACGCCCTTGACGATTGGTTAGGTTAGGTCATGATATTTTCGTTAGTTAGCCTTATAAAGCTAACTAAAGAAGGCTGTGGTCCGAATTCTACATTTGATCCTCATTTTGAAATACTCGAATTAGTTCTCTTATAAATCCACGTGTTTCAAGTGAATGCATATCCAGTTCAACCGATATGGATCACGCGGTATTTTGCTTCTCAGTTCTGGATTCATTTTGGTCCCTCTAGCCTGAATGCTTTCGAACTTATCAGTGTCCTTTCTCACGTATAGGTTGTCTAACTCAAAGATTGAACCTAGGGTAGTCCTTCTGTATATCAAGAGGCCTCGGTCTAAGACTAGGCTCAGCGTCACAGGCTATCAGTTCTTAATCTTGAAAACTTTACTAGCCAAGGCCTAACCAAATAAATAAAATTAATAAATGCATACAAAACACTTACAAAACCTTAGCCTACATAAAATAAATGAATTAATGACAGTTATAATAACTGTTTTCTCCTTTTTTCGAGATAGTTTATAAATACGAACACACAAATAAATTGCGTCACAATTTCAAAATATTTTTAATTGCAATGCGCATGCGTCTAGTCGCAAAGACTAGAAACTAAGTTATTATACAAATGACATGATTAATTTCTACGCCTTTGTATACAAGGTGTCCCAAAAGTCAGTTTACCGAGGAAAATGTTTTCTCCTGATGATTATTCTAAACATTATGATACAATTTTTTTTTACAGCAAAAAGCCAGCAAGTCTTCAGGACCTTAAAGACTACATTTGTGAAGAATTCCAGCTCTTAAGCAATAAGGAACTATATAAAGCAATTTGCCGGTCAACCGTTGACAGATACAAGATGTGCATCGAACAACATGGACGACATTTTGAACAGTTATTGTAACCAAAACTATTCTCATGTTTTGTAAATATGTTTCAGAAATTTTTTTCTTTGTTTTCTTGTTTTGTAAATATATTTATGAAAAAAGTTTTTTTCTTTGTAGTAAACTTACCTGAGGAGAACATTTTCTTCGGTAAACTGACTTTTGGGGCACTCGGTATTTGAAACAGATAATCATCGTTTTCACATATTTGAAATATCCATTCAACACTTCAAAATATTTATTTCCGACAGCTAAGTTTATCGTGACGTGTCGAACAGATGTTTCATATACAGGGTGGGCGGAAAGTAGCTCCCTATTTTGGATTGGTAAAAAAATACGTATATTATCCATTTATTTCAGAAGAAATAATATGAAAAGGTAGGCATACATGGTAGGTTTTCTCTAAAATTCAATGTGGGCTCCAACTCTTTCCACCAGCTTCTGGAGCCGCCCAGGAATGGCGTCCACTGACTGTAGCAGGAACTCCGGCGGGATGGAGGACATGACTTCCCGAATTCGGTCCTCCAGTTCTTCCAATGTCCTCGGTTTGGTGCGGTAGACTTCTTCCTTTACCCACCCCCAAAGAAAGAAGTCGCACGGTTACCGCTGAAAAACGGCAGAATCGGTTCAGTGTAACGGTGTGGTGTGGTATGACCTCAGATCAGGTTGTGGGCCCGTTCCTTCTGCGCAACACCATGAATGCTGAGCGGTACCTTGCTATGTTGCGAACCGAGGTCTGGCCGGTTGTCCCAGCATGGAGAACACGACGATCTGATATTTATGTATGATGGCGCCCCTCCGCACTTCGCTCTTGTTGTCCGTGAGTGGCTGGATGCCCACTTCCCTGGGCGTTGGATGGGTCGTCGTGGTCCACATCAATGGCCAGCCAGGAGCCCCGACTTGACACCGTGCGACTTCTTTCTTTGGGGGTGGGTAAAGGAAGAAGTCTACCGCACCAAACCGAGGACATTGGAAGAACTGGAGGACCGAATTCGGGAAGTCGTGTTCTCCATCCCGCCGGAGTTCCTGCTAAAGTCAGTGGACGCCATTCCTGGGCGTCTCCAGAAGCTGGTGGAAAGAGTTGGAGCCCACATTGAATTTCAGAGAAAACCTACCATGTATGCCTACCTTTTCATATTATTTCTTCTGAAATAAATGGATAATATACGTATTTTTTTACCAATCCAAAATAGGGAGCTACTTTCCGCCCACCCTGTACATATAACCAGGGTCAGGGTATGTATATGAAATGCGTATAAATCCCCAAAAATAGTAATATTAAATATTAAATGGTAGTAATATTAAATATATTGGACCTAGTATGTTTCATGGACTGCTCTCGATTTTCCTACGAAAATGCAAACAAGGGCAGTCGATGACCCTGATTTTGTTTCTGCAATCGGTTTTCTTGAGAAACTTAACCTAACCTAACCTGACCTAACCTAACCTAACCTGACCTAATCGAGTTTCTTATAACAATGAGTGATGTTTGTATTAATTTGAAGTGTATTGCGTCGTTTCAGTAAATAAATTTATTCAATATCCAATAACATTTTTCTTTATCATTTCTCAAGAAAACCGATTGCAGAAACAAAATCAGGGTCATCGACTGCCCTTGTTTGCAATTTCGTAGGAAAATCGAGAGCAGTCCATGAAACATACTAGTCCCAATATATTAAGTATTAAATATTCCAATATTAAATGGTACTACATTTCCGTAATACCATTAACAGTGTGTATATTATATATACACTGTGCACTAAAATCACAAAATAACACGTGACCTTATTAATAAGCAAACAACCACAGGGAAAAGGAAACACAAAGTCCGAGCGCTTTCGTGATATATTCACATTATATATACTGTATATATAGGATCACCTGAAGATCCGTCACGGCGTCACCCCAGCCTTTTTTAGTTACCTTTATGAGGCTAACGAAAATATCACAACTTAACCTAACCAATCGTTAGGTCAACTGTACGCCCTTGACGATTGGTTAGGTTAGGTCGTGATATTTTCGTTAGTTAACCTTATAAAGCTAACTAAAAAAGGCTGGGGTGACGGATCTTCAGGTGATGTGTGTATATATATATATATATATATATATATATATATATATATATACACAGTATATGTTGATTCATTTAAAATCGTACCGAAATTAAAAGTAGTACGGTTTTAAATGGATCACCCAGTGTGTGTGTGTGTGTGTGTATATATATATATATATATATATAATATGCAAACCCACAAGGAAAAAGATAAATGATTCCAAGGCCTTTCGTGTATTCAGCAATACACCTCGTCATTTTTCTTTTTCCTTGTGGGTTTGCATCATTCATTCATTTCACGTGTTTAAGTGTGAAATTCATCCCATATATATATATATATATATATATATATAATTCAGTGGCGATTTCTTAATGAATGCAACGCATGCAATGCATGTGTTAAATATGTTCTCTTTTCAGATCTAAGTAGGGATTATAATTGACAAAAATAATTTTCAGAAACTAAAAATAGTCTAAAGCTTCAATCACGCATGTACTGGCTATTGGGCGTAAGCAAAATTATGTCTTATTTCATTAGACAATTAAGAACATTTTTCTGTACACAGATCGAAATACTTGTAGCTAACGCATTCACTAATTCAGTCTGGGTACAGAAAAATGTTCTTAATTGTCTAGTGAAATAAGACATGATTTTGTTTACACCGCCTTGCCTTGGGCAATTTTTTAAGGAGACTTCTCACTATCCATAAGATATTTTTTTTGAGCCTCATAGCTAAATTCAAAAGGCAATATGTTTTAAATATGCTTAGAAAATTTACTTAATATTTTTACTAAAAATAATTAAAAAGCTTTGTTCTGATTTTTTTTAATTAATGAAAATAATACGGCATGCATTCAGTTTTATAGGTGCATTCACCAAAAGTAACATCTGGCAATTCTGACAAGGCTTCTTTCCAGTACCACCGCCGCAAGCATCCACTTGTGTTCGGTGTTCCCTTTTGTGCTTTAATTATTTTGGATAATCAGTTAAATAAATTATAGCATTGTAGTGCCCATAATGACTGACGATGTGTTTAATCAATTGAAGACTAGAAGATTTTACTCACTCTCTTTTGATGAGAAAAAGCGCATATTGAATAATGGCAGACCGATTCCACATTTGAATTTAAGCAAAGAAAATAAAGGCTTCACTAGGAAATTTAATCCTAAGCTGTATGATGATGTTCCCTGGTTATGTGGAAATATTTCAAATAACAAATTGTACTGTTGGTCGTGTTTCCTATTTTCAAGAGATAACTCTGTGTGGAATTCTGTTAGTCGTGGATACGACGATTTAAACAATTTACATACTGCAATTTCTCGCCATGAAAAATCTCTTGCTCACATAAATGCATTTGTTGATCTTAAAACATTTGGAAAGTCAGAAAGAATTGATTTAATACTCGACAAGCAGAAATCAGTTGCCATTTCCAGACATAACGAAGAAGTTAATAAGAATCGAGAAATTTTGAAACGTTTGATTAGGATAACATGTTTTTTAGGTATGCAAGAATTAGCATTTCGCGGTCACAATGAAAGAAAACGCTGACAATAGGGGTAACTATATTGAATTGGTATTTTGTATGGGAGAATTCGATGAAAAGCTTCAAAACCATTTAAAAACTGCGACTGTTTTTAAGGGAACATCATCTGCTATTCAGAATGACATAATTCAATCTATTAGTGCAGTTATGTAGAACAAATAAAACGTGAGCTTATCGACTGCATGTATGTGGCGATTTTATTAGATGAAACATCTGATGTCAGCTGTTTTTCTCAACTCTCTACTGTTGTTCGTTATGTTAATAAACATGGAGAGATTTGTGAACGATTTATAAAATTCAATGACGTCAGCAATGATAGAAGTGCAGGAGCGATTTCTGATTTATCTATAAGGCAACTAGGTGAACTGGGCTGTTTGAAAAAATTAGTTGCTCAAACCTACGGCGGTGCTGCTGTTATGGGGAGCGATCTTAATGGAGTACAAACAAAGATTAGAGAAACTGTACCAGAGGCTATTTTTCTTCACTGCTACGCACATAAACTTAACCTTGTTTTATCCCAAGCTGTCGCTGAAATTTCCGAATGTAATAATTTTTTTTCAGTATTAGGAAGTTTGTCATCATTTTTCAGCAGTTCAACTAAGCGAACTTCAATGCTTGACAAAGTTGTTGGAAAGCGTTTCCCTAAACTGGCTCCAACGCGGTGGAACTATTCATCTCGTCTAGTTGAAAGAGTTAAGGAAAATAAAGAAGATTTAATAGATCTTTTAAAAAGCATTCTTGAAAACCCAAAGAAATTTGATGAAAAAACAAAAAATAGTGCACGCGGATTGCTGCGTGCAATCCGCACGGTACTGGTATCGATACTTTCGATTTTAATTTTTTATTAGAAGTATTTTCTTCAATTTTCCTTTTACTGAATATCTATTTAATGTGCTGCAAACAAAATCTATGGATATTGTGTATAGCTCAATCACCGTTGAAAGCACTATGAAAAAAATCAAACAAATAAGGGATACAAAATTTGCAGATATGTGGGACTTGATAACAGAAAGATGTGGTGAACCTGTATGTAAAAGGAAACAGAGTCTTTCTCCACAAGAGAAGTATAGTCAACTATTTCATGAAATATTCGATAATATACTTCTTCAAATGAAAGAGCGTTTCAGTTCAATGGAAAAATTGGAATTCATTGAGCTTTTAGATTGCAAAAAATTTGAGTTCTATGATGTTACTTTCCCAGAGAGAGCTTTTGAATCTTTGAAAAGAAGCTACAATTCATTTTTTGAGTTTCCTCGTCTCCGTTCTGAATTGTGTGTTTTATATTCGCACAAATCTTTTGCCAAAAAGAATGTTGCTGAGCTCCTAAAATATCTACTGGAAAGCGAAATGCACAAAGGTCTTAAGGAAATATATAAATTGACGAATTTGATTCTAACTATACCAATATCGACAGCAAGTGTTGAGCGATCATTTTCTGCGCTTAAAAGAATTAAAAGTTATTTACGGAGTTCCCAAAGTGAAGAAAGGCTATCTAATCTTGCCTTAATTTCAATTGAAAAAAATTTCCTCAAGAAGCTTATGGAGAATCGAGAGTACTTTTACAATTTGGTCATCGAAGAATTTTGCAGGAAAACTAGGAGAGCAGAATTTCAATTCAAATAATGCTTCACAATTATTTAAGGTAAATTTTAAATTTGTATCTTTTTCTTTAGATCAATTCGGTAACTACTATATATAAATATGTCTAATTTTTTGTTCGCATATTTAAGCCTAACATTAAATAAACTTTCCTTCAAAGAGGTCCCCAAAAGTTTGTAAAACACCTTTAACTTGCTAAGTTCTATGTAAACAATATGCAAAGTTTGGGCAAGAGGGTTAGGCGGATGTTTTTCTTCCATTCCATAACATTGCATGCCTGAACAAAAATGTCACGAGTCGCCACTGATATATATATATATATATATATACACAAACGTGTTACGTGCCTTGAAAAGTGGACGCTCAATGTCCCGGTTGAGGTTTAAGTTTTGGTTTTTTTGGCTAAAAATACAATAGTTACCCCTTTTTCTTTGTTTATTCAATCCGACGTGAATGCAACGAGTCTTTTACTTATATAGAGGTTCTGAATGTAGGGACTAGGCTTGCTTTAAATTAAACCCTAGGTCCATGTCCCAAAGCTGGATCCTGTCTGCTTTGCAGATAGCTGGTGAGGGAAGCTATATTTATGGGATCTCTTTGCGAGAGACCCGTTGCCCACGTCGGGCTAAAATCATGAAAAAGAAAAACTATGGTATTTGTCATTTACCATTACTTATTCGGACTATAGTGGATTTAATTTTCCCAGAAGAGTTCCTTGTTCCATGCACGGTCTGTGTTTAACATACTATATATATATATATATATATTAGGGTGGGGTGAAACGCAATTCTTTATGGAATATTTATTTGCTTCACCTATAATTTGCTGTATTGGGTTCTATAGATGACATAAAGTGATATAAAAGAAAAATCAATTTTGCCCTACTAGCACATTTTTTAAGAAAAACAAAATGGCCGCTAGTCAAACATATAAATGCTTATAACTTGAAAAATATGCATCCAATTAAAAGACACTATAGAATAAAATTATTCAAAATAAAAAAGTACATTAGAAAGTGCCCTTTTATAAATTATTTTCTCAATTTTAAATTTTATCAAAATTTACCTCGATACGTATCACAAATAAATCACTTTTTTCTAAATAAAAAAAAATTCTTTGATGACCGAAGTATATTACTTTGATAATAGTTAATAACCTTATATAATTTTGAATATTCAAACTATAATTACAACAACACTAATCAACGAGAGAAATTATTGACATTTTATTACCACAATTGCAGAAACATATAATCAATACACTTCTAAAAAGATCCCTTTTCAAAAATCGTGAAGTGTTTGCTTTTATGAAATTTTGGTGAATTATTTCAGTCTCTAATTAAAAGCTAATTGTCAAAAAGTGAAGTCATTTCTCTCTTGGTTTCCATACATGGAAGCAATGAACGAGACCTAATTCTTGCTTTTATAAATCCATCACAGGATTCTTGGGAATATACAGATGAGGCCGCATCGGTGACAAGTTTTATTGCCCTCTCGACACTTTGTAAATGAAGTGGATAATTGGGTAGGCACAGTTTTTTAACACTAAGTGCATTGAGTTCAATATTTGTGAGCGCCATAGTGAGGGGAGGTTCAGTCAGCATTTCTTTTGACCAGTAAATAATATCATCCCATGCGTTTGCGTTGAAATTTATCTCAGGAATCTTAAATTCTTGATTTTGGACACATTTTCCGTCTTTGTTCTAATGTTCATGATGAAATCAACTGTTCTGTTTCGTTTTTGTTCTGATGTATCTGATAACATTGCTATCAGAACATTTTCGCAATGAGCAAAATACGCGTTTCTAGCAATGTAAGGCTTCACTACATTCTGAACATCCTTTGGAAGAAGATGAGTCTTTTAATTGCTCCAAATATGTGATGTGGTCCATTCCATATATATGTGGTCTACTCTTGATATCGAACCAGCTTGGTCCATAATTTGTAACAATGAAGAAAATTATTGAATAAAGGCCAATGAAGGAGTTTTCTCTGCAATGTATAGGCGGCGACACGATTTGCTAATGTCAGCCATCGAGAATGGTTCAGTGGTCCGGGTTTTGTATTTTCCAAATCTTTTGGGACACCCACTTCTTATAGCACAATAATTTTGTACAAATACTGTTGATCTTGCTAAGATCATCGATAACCTCTTCTGATATGTGTGTTAAATCAATGCCGTTTCTAATTGGTTTGAAATTGACTGCAGGCATTTTTTCACATTCTTTCAGTGCTACTCCGATTTTTCCAGTGAAACATGTTGGACCTTTTGTTTTACCATCAAAATGTTCAAATAAGTGTCGAAGGGGAAGTTCATTTGTATGCAGCATACAAATGCTCCATGTAACGGTTTTTAGTTTTTCTTCTATGAGGTGAATGATCCCACCCTTGGCATCTGTGTTGGTATTTGTACTGTTACATCCTATGAGACGAATGCTCTCATTAATAGCTGACTCTTGAAAGAAGGAGAACAAACTCTCAGCTATATCTTGAGCTTTACCAGAAGAAGGAACTACATGGGTTAAATATTCATTTCCTGGCTCAGACACCAAAACATAGCGTTCCTCTCTAATGGAGTCTCCATACCATTTGTTTCCTTTCTCCACCTTCACCAAAGTCTTGTCCTTTCTTCCGTCAAAAAATATAGCAGATATAACAGCAGGATTAGCTTTACTCTCCATCACCAAACTTTTTCTCATTTTCTCTCTTTCCCGTCGGATTTTGTTCTTGTCAATCAAAAGCATACTATCTTCTTTAGTGATTGTTCCATAATCAACTAAAGCAGCTGAAGCCAAAGCAGCTGCTGCTCGATCTGAAATTCCAAATCTATCGGCTTCCATCGCTACAGTAGGCAATGGAAGTCTCATTTGACCTTGTATGGCAACTGACTCATAGTCTGATTCACTCTGATGTGGGTCTAATTCATATTGTGTGGAAGTACTCTCTACATCTGAAAAACATTCTATTTCGGTTAAAATATGAGTCCTTCATTTCTCTTCTTCTTTTAACCATTCCTTCTTCTGTCCGCAATTTCCTAGACTGCATTTTTTAATTCTTTTTGTCATGACTTTATCAACGCCCCCTATTTTATTGTACGCGTCGATCGCTGATCCTGTGAAAACAGAAGCTCTTCTTTTGGTACCTTCAGTTCTCTTCGACAGGTGCATCTTATGTGAACATCTTCGCAGCTCTCAGAATAGCCAAAGTTTTGATGGGAGATAAAGGGCATTTACAGGCACTGATATCGAATAATTCTTCCAAGGTGTCATTAAAATTTTCTCTCATTTTGACACTACTTTTTGATCTACTAAGATCGTTTGCTTTGCGATGAACCGCTTTAATTTGATATAAACTGATTTGTCAGCTATTGCAGGAATTGAAGCTTTTCTCCAAATGCGAGTATATCTTCAGTAATTTTGTTGAAAATATCAGTTATGTGAAGTCACTGAAGTGGCTTCTTTTAAAAGAACATGGTATTGGCCCACCTGTTTATTTGTTGGCAATGTTGTAAGAGGAAGCTCTTGTGCGGTTCCAAATATAAAATGTGGTTTTGATTGACTCCTTGTAGCTCTAATGTTTGAAGCAGAAGCCATATTTGTTACTAATTATCAGAAATTACCAATTCCAAATCCAACAAAAACCTGAAAAATAAAAAAATTCATTAAACATCTGAAACATTTATATGAGGTAGAAAATGTGAAATAAACAATTTTTGCTTCAGCAAATGTTTTTGTGAAAAGAATACTTTTCGAGTTATGAAGCGTATAATGACTGGCTGGCGGCCATTTTTTGGGGGGAGAAAAATGGGGTACTTAGGATGAATTGAAATTTTTTTAATTCTCATATTCTTTTTTATCACCCTTCAATCCACCTTATTACCAGTGAAGCAATAGTTGAAAAAATGTTCACCCCCCCCTAATATATATATATATATATATATATATATATATATATATATATATATATATGGGCTACGTCGTAGCCAATGTCTTAACTCCGCTTCCCATTGATCAACGAAGTTAACCGACATTGGGTCTGGATAGTAGTTGGATCGAAGATTGGGAGAACGTCCTCCGGGTTCAGATTATGTAGCGACCCGTGGTTCAGATCCCACGTAAAACTGTAGGTCCCCTCCATCATATGACCTTAGATGTTGCTAAGGAGATTAAACAACCCCAATTATTATTATGTATCATATATATATATATATATATATATGTTATATATATATGGCGGTGTAGTGGTTAGCGTCGTTGACTACGAAACCATCGGCCCCGGGTTCGAGACCCGACGGCAGCCGGCGCGCAGCAAAACCCAGCTGTTCATCCCTCCACATAATAAAGAAAGTGGTTGGTAGATAAATGGGTACCCTAGGTGGCCTAGTGGTTAAGACGCTGGGCTGCTGATGGGGCGTGGTTCGGATTCCACGTTAAACTGTAGGTTTAAGGTGGAGTGAAAAGCTTGATCTTCGTCAGAATGAACAATTCGGGCGGAAGCTAACCAAAGGTTAAAGGTTATATATATATATATATATATATATATATATATAATTATATATATGGGGGGGGGTATCTGTGTGTGAGATGCGGGTTTTTCCCCGTATAGGTTTTCTCAATAAGGTTTCTTGGGTCTGAGTATAAAAGCGCAGGGTAATGTTTCAATGTCGTATAAATACAAAATAATATTAGTGCGTAACAGGCAATAAATAACAATAAACAATATATGTAAACAAACAACTAAACTGTATATAAAAGTAATAATAACAACAATGATATTATTTATAACTGTAAACTTAGTCTGTAAACTGAGGTTGTAGAAATGGATATTTTCTACGTGGCTGATAGATAAATTTATACTGACCGTGTCTCTGCAGGAACTTTTTGACATACAATTGATGCTTGCATTTTAAAACCTTTACAATAATCCAAGCACGGATCCAAGATTTTGTGGAAAGCTGGGGGGGGGGGGCGGTGAGCCTGACGGCGCATGATATCCTTGGGATCCCTTTAACATATTGCTTCCCAAAGCGTTCGGCAAGCAATATGTTAAAGTGATCCCTCCTAGGAAGCAATATGTTAAAGTGATTAACACTGGGAAGTAATATGTTAAAAAGAGAAAGGTTGGTTGGTTAGAAAGAGGTTGGTAATCTAGGAGATAACCTACCGACCGTAAACAAAGCTATAAATGCCCTAACCGGACATTCTTTATATATTTAATGTAGGTTAACTGAATGCCTGGTTAGGTCAACTGTACGCCCTTGATGATTGGTTAGGTTAAGTCGTGATATTTTCATTAGTTTTAAGAAAATATCACAACTTAACCTACCCAATCGTCAAGGGCGTACAGTTGACTTAACCGGGCATTCAGTTGACGTAACCGGGCATTCAGTTAACCTACATTAAATATATAAAGAAAATGAAAGGATGCAAAAAGGAGCTATTCAACTCGTACTCGTGGCAAATGATGTGGCGTGACCGATTCTTCCGAAATCCATTTTTGACTTTGTGTGACCAAATAGCGCAACAATTCTAATAAATTTACTTGGTGCTGGTTAAGTGTGCGGTCTACCTACGAGTCGGTGGTCTACCTTTTAATTATAGCTTCTTATCTTGTTTACTAATTGTTTGTTTACATCCCATTGTCAATCGCCCTTGACGATTGGTTAGGTTTAGTCATGATATTTTCGTTAGTTTTAACGAAAATAGCATGATTAAACCTAACCAATCGTAGGTAGACCGCACACTTAACCAGCACCATTTACTTTCAATCTAATATTTTAACATGTTATGATTTACTTTTTATGCCTTTACTTTGTTAAAGCGAACATTTTTTATTGTACTCCTTATCCTAAATATTGGGAAGCAATATGCTAAAGTGATTAACACTGGGAAGCAATATGTTAATGTGATATACACTGGGAAGCAATATGTTAAAGAGAGGTCCCTGGGAAGCAATATGTTAAAGTGGAAGAGAAATCAGGAAATTAATTACGAAGGAATGGGCATCATCAGAGTCTACCTTACGACATATATATATATATATATATATATATATATATATATATATATATATATGTGTGTGTGTGTGTGTGTGTGTGTGTGTTACAGGGAATCTGTGTAACTAGAGATTTCATGAAATTCCTAAAATGTTGAGAGATTTCATGTAAGGCTAAGTCGTGATATTTTCGCTAGTTTTAACGATAATATCAGGACTTAACCTATCCAATCGTCAAGGGCGTACAGTTTACCTAACCGGGCATTCAATAATTTTCCCGTAGGTTTAACGAAATATCACGACTTAACATTACATGAAATCCCTAGTTACACAGATTCCCTGTAACACACACACACACACACACACACACACACACATATATATATATATATATATATATATACAGGGTGTCCCGTAAGTCTGGACCCATAGGGAAAAATAATAAAATTACAAAATAGTCCAAAAATTTATTACATAATCTGTTCAAAGTGTCCGCCGTTGTGTCGCACACATAGTTGAAGACGCAATCTCCACTGCGACAGCACTTTCTGAATCACAGTCGCAGAAATTTCTTGACACGCCTCCACAATGCGTGCTTTAAGGTGGAAAATGTTCTGAAGTTTGACCTCGTACACTTTGGCTTTCAAGTGGCCCCACAAATAAAAATCATAATAAAAAATAATAAAAAAATAATAATAATAAAATAATAATAATAACATAATAAAAAAATATATTATAAATCCCTATGGGTCCAGACTTACGGGACACCCTGTATATATATATATATCGTAAACAGTTTCAAAATGAGAAAAACAGGAAATTTTAATAGATGGGATTTACTTTGATATTGTGACATTATTGCGCGTACGTGCGGTATATATATATATATATATATATAGTCTGAGAAACCTAAGGGGAAAATTGTATTATATATATATATACAGTATATATATATTTTTTTTCTTTCTCTCTCTCTCTCTCTCTCTCTCTCTCTCTCTGCTTCCAGAACAATGTTTCCCAGCCGGAGTGCCGCCAAATTTCACTATAAACCCCCAAAATAGTGCATTCACAATTCAAAATTTACTGAACTTATGTAAATTTCAAATCAAAGAAAAACATTGACAATTAATTAAATCAATAAGAAAACTCTATACTCTATAGTGTCAGTTTGAATTTACGTGGTGCCCGGGAGGAAACTGGATGCTAAACAGTGGAAAACGCAAAACCTGAGGGGTGTCGCGATAGAAAACAAATGGTATTGGAGTACATTGGACGAGAAAACGTTGGGAACCACTCATTGTTTCTATTTGATTCTTCGTCCAAGAGTGAAAAATCCCCGCGTGGGCATCTCATCGAAGGCAATTTTTAAATCAATCCATTTCCAGTGAAGGATTTACGTTTTAAGTTAGAATTTTCGGAGGAGATAATAAATATCCTTCGGCACACCATTGCGTAACGATTTCTTTTTATCATTTCCCAAATCAGGAAACTGTTTTTTTCCCTTTTTGGAAATTTCACTTCGAACGTTCCTATTTTTGGACCGAGAATGGGAATTTGAGTGACACTGAATGACAAGTAATTGGAATAATCTGACAAATGATTCACTAGAAGCATTTTTCAATTAGTAATTCACCCATTAATTGATTAACCCTAAACTTGCATTATTTCTTAACAGCTTTTATATACTGTATATATATATGCCTAGGTGGTGTAGTGATTGGCGTCGCTGAGTACGAATCCATCTGCCCCGGGATCGAGACCCGGTGACGGCAGACAACGCGCAGCAAACCCAGCTGTTCATCCTTTCACACAATAAAAATTGCTTGGTAGATACATGGGTACCCTGGGTAGCCTAGTGGTTAAGACGCTGAGCTGCTGATGGGGCGTGGTTCGGATTCCACGTTAAAATGTAGGTCTAAGGGAGTGACAAGCTTGACCTTCGTCAGAATGATCAATTCGGGGACGCTAAACCAACCAACCAAAGTTCACAAAAGAAAATAGACACCTTCGGTTTTTCCATAGCTTTTAATATGATAACAAAAGTCAGTAAGTAATAACAGATTTATTGAATCAATATATTTACAGTAGATGCGTGTTGTTTTCCCTTTCAAATTTTGTAAGACTGACACATGTTCTGGCATTCCTTTGATGAAGTTTGCCATTTGTTATTGAGGACAATCATCGTGGTGTCTATTTACTTTTGTCAATCCTCTCCCCCCCCCCTTCTCTCTCTCTCTCTCTCTCTCTCTCTCTCTCTCTCTCTCTCTCTCTATATATATATATATATATATATATATATATATATATATATTGTCCCTATATATAAAGGAGGGGACAGATCTCAAGCAAAGAACTATAGACCAGTGTCATTGACGTCCCACCTCACCAAAGTATTTGAAAGAATAGTTAGAGAGAAAATTTATGATTTCCTGGAGACACGGGAAAGATTCAACGAAAATCAGCATGGATTCCGGTCAGGTAGATCATGCCTATCACAACTAATAGAGCACTACAACAATATCCTAGATGCATTGGAAGGCAATGACAACTACGATGTTATATACACAGATTTTGCTAAAGCTTTCGATAAATGTGACCATGGTATAATAGCACATAAAATTAAAGACATGGGAATAACAGGCAAAGTGGGAAAATGGATCTACAACTTCCTTAGTGATCGTCTGCAGGTCGTCAAAATTCAAGGTATATCATCATCAGATCGGAAGTACGCAGCTCAGTACCACAAGGGACAGTACTGGCCCCACTCCTGTTCATTATCATGCTAACAGACATAGACAGCGGAGTAAACAGCAATAGTATAGTAACATTCTTTGCAGACGATACAAAGATCAGCAGAAAAATCAGCGATGTACATGACGTGGAGGCCTTGCAGAGGGACACGAACAAAATATACAAATGGTCAGAAGAAAACAACATGTCATTCAACGCCGAGAAATTTCAGCTCTTGAGATATGGTAGAAAAGAAGAACTTAAACAGACTGCATATTATGCTCCAGATAGACAGGAAATTCAGAGAAGCATGCAAGCGATTGATCTCGGGATAATAATGACAGATGATGCGAAATTCGAAACACAAAATCAGATAGCGATAAATAAAGCAAAAAGAGTCGCCGGACAGGTTCTAAGAACGTTCAAGAGAAGGGACAGGACAGTAATGATTCCCCTGCTAAAAACACTGATTATACCAAAACTTGAATACTGCTCAGTTTTGACGTCCCCATATAAAAAGGAAGAAACTAATAAACTAGAAGAAACGCAAAGGCATTTCACAGCCAAGATTGATAGCTGCAAAGAACTCAACTACTGGGAAAGACTACGTAAACTAAATCTGTACTCACTGGAAAGAAGAAGAGAGAGGTACATCATAATCTACATATGGAAAATGATCGAAAAACTGGTACCAAACCTAAAACTAAACCCAATTACCATTCAAACAACACTGGAAAATAGGAAAGGCAGAATGTGTAGTGTTCCCAAATTAAAGGCACGACAAGGGACCTCCTCAACCCTGAAGGAAAATAGCTTGGTTGTCAGGGGGCCAAGACTTTTCAACCAGCTTCCTAAGGACCTCAGAAACGTAACGGGGGTCAAAGTTGAAGTCTTCAAGAAAAGACTGGATGCCTGGCTCAGGACAGTACCAGATGAGCCGGGCGTGCCTGGCTATGTACGGTGGAGAGCGCAAGAAAGCAACTCGCTCCTCCACCAGGCCAGACCTAGAGGCGGGGCCACCAGCTTGACCTCCGTGTGAAGAGAGACCAACGCACGAAACAACATAAGGTTCATAAGGTAAGGTGTGTATATATATATACACACAGGGTGTTTCAGGAGGAAAGGTCAATACTTCGGGAGGTGATAGTATCGGTCATTGTGAGAAAAAAAGTTCATATGAACATGTGTCTAATTCTGAATGGTTACGGAGATAGAGCTGTTTGAATCTACAAATACAAAAGCATTGTTAATGGTAATCAAGAAAGAGAAACCAATTACTGTTTCTAACATTTAATGTTTAAACATTGGCATTTTGAATGGTATCAGATACAGAAATGACAAATAATTTGTTACAGCTTACATTAATGCTTATATGGTTCAAGGTTATAGGGGAGGGAAGGGGGAAGGAAGAGCTGCGCGCGCATCAGATTCAAACAGCTCTGTCTCCGTAACCATTCAGAATTAGACACATGTTCATATGAACTTTTTTTCTCACAATGACCGATACTATCACCTCCCGAAGTATTGACCTTTCCACCTGAAACACCCTGTATATATAAAATTTAGGGTGGTCTAAAAAAATAAATGTTAAAAATTCGTAGGTCTTACCCCTTAAAATTGTTACCTATGTTGAAAAAACTCTAAATATAAAATTTTAACAAGATCAAAAAATTCTAAGTGGTGCCACATCGCATTTGAATTTAGATGTTTTTAAAAACCTTTTTTGCTTCTTCCCCATAATACAGATTTATTGTGTCTTTACGAAAAATATTTCGATATATATAATTTTTTTTAGCATAATATAGATTTCTGTATGCTTATTGTGGTTAAATATTCCGAAGCACATCTTGTATGAGCGGTACTGAACCGTTGAGGCAAGAATCGCGTCTGTTCTGTTGATATTTGTATTCACGTTTTTCCGTGAAATAGATTTCGTCACTTTTCCCATTAAGTGCTCATCTTGCGTAAAGGTGTTGAAAGGGCGTTCCTATAACAATCTTATTTTTTATTCACAAGCCTCAGTCTTTTGCCAACCTGTCGTTTGCGATGTATTGTTTGCAGTCATTTGCAGTGTATTGCAGTTCGTTTACAGTGTTGCAATCGTGAATAATCATATTAGAAATGGCAAGTTCCTCAATGAAAACTCGCAGAAATACCAAAATATGGCTCATTGGACAATCAATTGAAATGATATGCGAGAGAAAACTTCCTTCCAAAGGTGATGTGCTCCGTCGTCTTTTTTATTTACTTAAGGAAAAGGAAACTCTAAGAGAAGCTTCTAAAGCAGTTTACATAGAGGTAGTTGATTTTTGGGAACAAGCTAGAATTCCAACAAGAGCTGATTATAATGTTATAGCAATGATTGAAAAAGTATATACGGAATATAGAACGCTCCAAAAATTAAAATTCCGATGCTCCGAAACTCAGCGTGAGAAAGAGAGATTGTTTCAGGACAGTTTAAACGATCTCTTTGATATTCCCCACCAAAAAGCGCACGAGATGATCAAGATTAAAGAAGACAGAATTCCTCCAAGCTCAAAAACAGAAGGGAAGAAAAGGATATATGGCTAACGTTGACAAAGCATTATCAGAGAAGGAAGATCGTAAAAGGAAGAGAGAGTCAGCTAAAGAACGGTTAGCACGTAGAGAAAGTAAGCGAAAGGAGAAAGAAATAAAGTCGACCAAATTGACTTCATCAAGTAGCATGAGTAGTGAAGATGAAACAATGAGCATGAGTAGTGAAGATGAAACAATGTTGTGTAAAACTAACACGGCATCAAAAAATAATGCAGGCAAGAAGGTTCCTAGCAAACCAAGTAAGAAGGAACTTGTAACACGAGACGTTGCAGTTGCACTGGATAGATCGAATATTTCTGATAGACAGGCCGTATATGCGCTATCAGCTGCTGCCTCTGCATTAGATCATGATCTTGATGACTTTCCATAGGCAGAAGTACAGTTCATCGAAAGAGAATGGATGTACGTGAGAAAATCGCAAAAGATTTAAAAGAATCCTTTAATCCTGAATGTTCTTTAATGGTGATGGGATGGAAAAATGCTAATCGATTTAACTGGAAATTAAAAAGTTGAAAGATTAGCAGTGTTGGTGTCAGGAGGAGGCAAATCAAAGTTGCTTGCAGTACCCAAACTCGAGACTGGCACAGGAGTAGACATTGCAACATCTTTTGTCGAATGTTTAAAGGACTGGAACTTAATTGATCGCATTAAAGGTATGTGCTTTGACAGAACTGCCACGAACACGGGTCCTAAAAACGGAGCTACTGCGCAAATAGAACAAAAGCTTGGAGAAGACTTACTAAATATTGCATGCCGGCACCATATAATTGAACTTATTGCATCCAATGTTTTTGAGGTGTGTCTTTGTTTCGCCAGTAGCAGACCTGATATTCCGATATTCAAACGCTTTAAGTCTGCCTGGAACTCCATCAATAAAGAAAATTTTGAAACCTTTCCTGATAACTCCAGGACGTGATGAACTGCTTGTTATTTGTAAGAAACAATTTTGTAAGAAACAATTTCTCGCACATTGAAGCAAATTTCTCGATATAAGAGAAATTCTTTCAAGTATTAACTATTATACAGAGTTTTGGTTTATTCTTTATTCTGGAAATGATTATTAGCTGGAAATCATTATTGTCTTGATTTTTTTCCAGCATAAGTTCTTCACTGAATAATATACTTTGGCTTATTTTTTTCTTTTATGCTCAGTAAAATTTTAAATACATTTTTATTATATACCTTTTATTATGAATTTACATTATATCCTCTATAATTATCTAATGAATTTGAACTGTAAAATACAGTAGTAAAATAAGTTCAGTCAAGATAAAACTTAGCTCAGTTACCTCTAAGAAGAAAGGAACCCCTTAGCTTGTCCACTAAACTGAACAACCAGGAAAAGAAATGTAAGAGGTGCTGAGTTTACATACAAAGATCATACTTTAGTCAGGTATAGAACACGACATAGGTCGAAAGAGTTTTCAGGTCATAAAAGATGCTTGTAAATATATTGGCTTCTCAAACTGCATAAACATATTCCTTATCGAGTGATTAGACAATTAAGCAGTGGTCAAAATGAGATTCAAGTAGCCCAGAATTTTAGGGTGGCAAATAGAATAGTTCGCGTCATCGTCAATTTTCATCAATCAATTCCAGTCTCGGGAAAAAAATTCACCTAGAAAAGTGAAATGTCTAAAAATAAAAAGATTACTAATTGATAAAAATTCTGTTTTTCTTTGGTTTATTGTTTTCGGTGGCATTAATAAAATTTCAAAAATTTAGAAATTTTGTTTTTTAGGTGCATTTTTATTCGCTCCCACAGGAAATCCAATCCAACCACAAGGCTTTTATAGCGTTATGAAATGTTAATTTATCACAACGGGCACCTTAACGTTATTTGTATACAATTTGGCTTCTAAGAATGTTTGCCTAGGCGAAAATTCCTCCTTGCAGTTGCTTTTATAGAGTTAATATATTATTAACATAAACTAAAGAGATGATAAACACCAGTGTCAATTTAGAGGTCCGACATATTTTTGAAGTCGCCTTACTTTCATCGATTCACATCGAATGATCGCTGCATGTGTGTGGAGAATGTTGAGCAGACATTCTAGAATTCCTGTTTGAATTACACAATTCACAGTGATTTTACATCCATCCAGGTAACATCCAAGAAGCTCATTTCACTTCGAAGCGACGTCAGGGTGAGTGTGCCTCAAGAGTCACCTGAGAGAGTAAGCAGGAACAGAGTAAGCGGCCAATTCAACTCCACCCGATACTAGCGGCCAGAAGTGAACCAGAGCCAGACCACTCAGAGGCTGCTATTGCACCACTGAGCTACCAGTCGTCCCCACAACTCCACACAGTGGTTTTACAATTATTATTATTATTATTATTATTGAACTAAATTTTTTAGGGGAAATGTTGTAGAGAAATATTTTTACTCTCTTGGAAATTTATAATAGTAGTCTTTATAAATGTAGCTGATACGCGAAAACGTTGCTCCCCTGCATGCACAAATAATCAGCTCTTCATCTTTCGTGAACGCTCTGGAAATAATATCGTGAGAACAGAAGAGGTGTAGGCATGGTTAAGACGCTGCGGGTTTGGTGCTCGGGTTCAGCAGGGGCTTGCAGATGAGCTGGCGGGAAGGTGCGTCGTTGTGGGATGCCAGTGTCCCCTAGAAGCTACACCAGCCTCAAACATAACTCATAAATGTTCATGAAGTTTTCCTTTCCTCCTCAACCCGGCCTACTCTTAGGTTAGGTTAGGTTAGGTTAACCTAACCTATCCCCTACCCCTGCCTCAAATACATCTCATGATTGACTGTGTTTTTCTTTCTTTTTTGTTTGTTTGTTTGTTTTTATTTTTCAGATTTTGATTTTGTTTATTAACCTTGAAACACCTTCACAAAAGGACGCGATGATCGCGTGACGTCATCATACCAAACATTTCCGTAAACTTAACTCATAAACGAACTTGATGAACTCAAGGGGGAAATTCTCAAATTGACCCATTTCTGTCTACCTTTTTGCTGGCATACTACTATTTTTATCAAATATATATATAGATAACTTTACTGTATTTTATTCCAAATTATAGGTTATTAACTTATTTTAGTTTCATAAAAGGAGAAAAAACTGCAATAGTGTTTGTGTCGGTTTAAACGTCATACATTTTTTCTTGCATGACTAGTTTATGTGGGGAGTTTGGAACAACGTAGGAAGAAAACGGAACGATACATTTGCAGATATCATAGCAAAAACGCAATTTTGTGCAGTCACCAAAGATTCTGCAAAGAGCACTTCATTGAAGGTTACAAAGCAATAGTAGGTCTGGTGAAGAAAGTGAAACCCACACTCAGATCAATACACCTCTGATCTTTCTGCTATCTCTGATTGGAACAGAGAAAACCCCGTGGCTTTCAATGCCTCAAAACTCGGTGCTTCCATCTGTCTACTCGTCACAATCTTCCACACGACTATCCCCTTACCTTCAGCAATACACAACTCGATCCTTTTTCTCTTAACATTCTTGGCGTTTCCTTTTCTCGTGATCTTTCCTGGAAAGATCACATACTGTATACTCTCTTTCCAAAACAGCTTCTCTGCTGCTCTATTTAGTGTTGCCATATAGGAAAGCACAGTCAGATAAATAAGGAGAACTAACAGGTGAACGAATAATCAGATCAGTATAATATGTAATACAGTAATTTCTCATATACTCGTATGTAGGAATTTAGCTCTTTTTGTACAAAGGTAGCACATTTTTTCGTAAGTCTAGCATTTTCCCATATGAAGAATCTGGTCACCCTGACCCTGGGTAGTCTAGTGGTTAAGACGCTGGGGCTGGTGGGGCGTGGTTTGGATTCCACGTTAAACTGTAGGTCTAAGGTGGAGTGAAAAGCTTGACCTTCGTTAGAATGAACAATTCGGACGGAAGCAAAACCAAAGTTAACCAAGATTTTGTTATTCGTTATATATATATATATATATATATATATATACATAAAAAAAAACACGAAGGAAAGAAAACAGAATGGTGCTCAAGCGCTTTCGTCTAATGACATCCTCAGGAACACTGAGGATGTCATTGAACGAAAGCGCTTGAGCACCATTCTGTGTTTCCTTTCTTTCGTGGTTTTTTCATCATAAATATTTTTCACGTCGTGAAATAATTTTCAGATATATATTACGAAAGTTTGCCTTTAATTAATTAGTTGCATTTCATTTTCAAATAGCGAAGTTACGCAATCGAGGATAAAAAATATTAATAAAAATCTAATGATAAACATCTTTTTCAAACTATTTTCAATAAGTTTTCAAAGTGAAAGCAATGACATACGAACGACAAACAGGAAGTGTTTCAATAAAAATTATTTTGTAATTTTGAAATATGTCTTTCTGAAATATATTTAGTCTTTACGTTAGGAAAAGTGCTCGCATTTGGTTTGTGAATTTAAGAAGGTAAGTTTAGTTTCAAGTTCTGTGTTCATCGACGTTATAACAAAATCTACCTATACCTACCTGTATTAGATAGGTATAGGTAAAGGATAATTACTAGAAAGAATAATAATTACATCCAAGACCTAAAATGAGTTGTAAAATGTACAAATTATTCAGGATCGTCATTTCATTTTGGGTTGAAACAAATTTTTCAGTTTTCCTTTAAATATTTTTGTTTTTATCAGTTTGATTAGAACTTCTTAGTAATATTTTTCATATGTTTTTTATTATATTTTTATTATATTTTGAATGTAAATTCAATTTCTGTTTTCTTTTCAGATTTTCAATTGAAATATCAGTGGAATAAAACATGAAGTTTTTGCACCTCTTCGTTTTGCTCATTTCTGCTTTCTGTGGTGAGTAGTAAGTTCTGTAACAGACAAACGCTGTATATATATATATATATATATATATATATATATATATATATATATATATATATATATATATATATATATATATGAAAAATAACGCGAAGGAAAGGAAACAGAATATATATATATATATATATATATATATATATATATATATATATATATATATATATATATAATTCAGTTCATGGAAGTGAAATAGTTTAGTCAAATAAATTTAAAATTTTTATATAAGTAACCCAAAATTTTGGTCTAAGGTCAAACATTTAAAGTGTCGGCTGATATGTTCCTTTTTGTTTTGGAAGAATATATTCTCTCTTTTTTTCTAATTTCCTGTCGTTTTAATTCATTGTTTTATAGTATTTATCTTTTACTCCAGGAATGGCAGAACCATGGCACAGAAACAGAGTGTGCACGTTTGCAAATATATTAAAATTTATAAACCCGTGTGTGGGTCTGATGGAAAGACCTATTCGAATAAGTGGGAACTCGAATGCGCCAAGGAAAAAAATCGATGTAAGTTAATGTAGCGAATTTTTTATTAAGAAACTTTCACATTTTTTGTATGTATGAATGTATGTACAGTATATGTGATATGCGTAAATGAAGTAGCGTAAATAAGTCATTCTCAAACTATGTGGCACTAAGGGCGTAAGACATTTCGTGGCCCCCCCCCCTTTCAATTTAAATGCGCAAAACTGCTTTCCAGCAGTACTTTAGTAGGAGAATTCCAATAATTCCAATTATATGAGCTTCAGAATAGAGAAATTATTTGTTTATACTCTTTTGAGTCAATACCATATTTTTCTTCCGGAATTGCACTCACACGTTGGTGTGTGAAAAGACTCGAAGATTTAAATAATCACTAAAATTCTATTACCCTGTTCATTAAAGTGGTTACAGAATTACAGAAGCGTTCCCTAAGGACAAATGTAAAAATCACTGGTCGAAATTCGGGTACCAAAAGGACCCACTCAGGAGACAGGGTTACTTGTTCCCCTTCGCGATTGTTCGGAAACTCTATAGTAGATTGGCAACGTTATGCGGAGCCTTATGTAGCTTAAGGCGGATTCTCAGAGGTTCTCGGATGCCAATTCGGGAGCCCCTGGTGTAGACAGTATAAAGTTGGAAAAAGCTTCCAATGCACACTTTTGTTGCGTGCTTTGAAAGCAGAAAAATCTAAATTTTCAAAGTTACAAATTAATTCTAAATTTTAAAATCAGATTTGAAAAGTTTTGAAGAATGAAAACAATAATTTTATAAGAGGTTCATACTCCGAGAAACGATGTAAAGCAAATAAAAAAAAAAGATATGAAGCATCTCATTCATGAAGAATACTTAAACATCAATTTTTCTTTCTCTTCAGACTTGAAACTTGTTCACTACGGAAGGTGCAGCCAAAAAGGGTAACCTTTAACCCTTCAAGATGAAGTCTGACTGCATATTATTTCTCTGGGAAACAAGTGCAGGAAGAACTTTCTCTTCGGGGTTCTTTCTTGAAGTACGACCCGACGAATTCCCTCAAATTTCCGTTGGAATGAAGCCTTTGACAATAATTACATTCTGATCTGAATTATGATTACAACAAATGCTTTTCTCTTTAGGTATTATTATTATTATTATTATTATTATTATTATTATTATACATAATAATTATTATATATTTTGAGCCATTAATATTGATGAATTTATTTTAATCGTGTTGATTTTTCTATAATATAAATCTCTGAAGATTCGTACATCTTTTGTATTTGATTAAAATAAATTTTGAAACGCACTTTTATGGTATATTTTATTCCGGGCTTTAACCATTTCCACTATAATTTTTTAAGGTAAACACTGTTCGGATTCACTCATTATAATTAGTGAATCCGAACCGTGTTTATCCTTAAAATAAGTCTAACCAAGATAAAAGGTTGGTCAGTTACCTTTTACAATCAAGAAACATATTGGCTTGATTTCCTTGATATCCAACTGTGATTCGGAACTAATTTTATTGGTAAGGAAACTGAATGCGATCAACTTTGTTTTACGACTTTTGGTAACAACGTTTCAAGAGCCGATAAAAAGTTTCACCCTTAATTAATGAGTTCATTAATGAGTACAGCTAAATGAAAAGGGGAAAAATAGTTTGATGAAATACAAACTCAGTGTAGTCGCATTTCAGTCCATTTTGATTAATTATGTAAAGGATTTGTTTCTGAAGTTACTGTAAACGACGGACTTTAGAGGTTATGTAATGTAGTCCCTCGGTGAAAGACATTCCTTTAATAGTAAGTTACATTAAGTGTGTTAGTAATGTTTACATGGAAGTACTGCACTAAATATGCTAATTAAAGAAAGGTAGAAACATTTTTAATATAGAGTCAAAATGAGACTGTTGATTTATTTGTTTCAAAGTTTATCGATAGATTATATAAATGTTGATAAGTTCTTAGTTTATAAGCATTCGAATTACATACATAATTTGAACATAAATGTTTAAACTATGTATGTAGTTTAGAATCTGATATACATAGCGAAAATATTGTTGTGATGCAAACACAACATGGAAAATTCATCTCCAACACATTACTTGCAACTTTCACAGTTACACTGAGCATCTTCGAACGCATCTATAAGTGTCAGAAATGAGGAGACCAAGCCTATACAGTATATGAATCAACAAGTTCCATGTTTGTTTTAGCACAGAAACTTCTTTATTATTTTCTTGTCTGATTTGTTACTTAAGGAGCTTGTGATAATTTGAATCAGATATTTAAATTCTTGTACTTCCTTTATTGGTTCACCTCTCACTTTGAAATTACTATTATTGAATAATAAGAGCTTTTAGGATTGACTTGCATAATCTTAGTTTTGGTAAAATTAAAAACAATATCACAGTACTGCAAATATAATTTGTAATTTTTTAGAAGACATTTCAAACATTTAACAGAATGACTTATTAATAACATATCACTCGCAAAGACAAAGTTATTTAACCTCATATTGTCTATCCTGTACAATGTGTTTAAATGTGTGCAATTATTTACGCCACATTCAAACTTATTTCACAATGTAGGCACCAATACAGCTTTTTGTAAACCTCTTGCTGCATCTACTACTCGATGGCCTTCTTCCTAGAAGGACTTTTATTACACCTATGATATGCTTACACTTCTTACCTCTACTTTTAACTTTAAATGTACTTCTTCCTCCTGATCAATCATTCCAAATACTTAATTTCCCTCACAACCTCTCAACATTTTCCTTTCATTCTCCTTTCTTTCTCCTTTTTTTCTGCTGGCACTTATTTTATGAAAATAATGAGGGGAAAAACTGGCACTTTTTAGTTAGGAACATTTGAAATAATGGAATATTTTATTTCAAAAGAAAGCTCACTGAGACATGATGAGCGAGTAGTTTAAACTATAAGTATGACCCATTAACTTTAATATTCATGTAATTGAAAGTAATTGATTGTAATTGTGTTATTTACCTTGGTTTCCTAATGTAGTTACTTACAATTACAATTACATTTTAGGTAGTTCATTAAAATTACTTGCCAATTACATGAGAAAATGTAATTAATTACAATCAATTACAATTACAAATCACAATTACCCCATGCCTGATATATACACGGTCCCATTCCCTTAGTTTATCCCCCTTTCCCGGCGGCTGCTAAAGGTCATACATACTATGAAGTCACGCACACATATATTTATTTTAATTTATGTATTTATTTATTTACTCCTTATCACCATCCTCTTTATCTTATCACCCTTCCCTCTTATCATCACCCCATCCACTTTTGAGAAATTATAATTTTGCTTTTTTCCCCTTTCCCTCTCTTTTCCCCCTCTTTTACTCTCACTCCCCTCAGTGACACTCCCATGCCCTACATTAGGTTAGGTTAGGTCACTATCGCTTATCTTATCACTCTTATTTTATCAGCACCCCACTCCCCACACCCCTTTGAGGGATTTATAGTTTTGTTTTCCCCCTTCCCCACTACCCCTGCCCCTCCCGTCTCTCCCCTTTTCCCTTCACTTGGAACTGACAATGGCACTGGTACCCCTCTTATTCAGTGTGCCCATACCACTGAAATATAAGGAGCTTTATTTTTACAGCTAAACTGCTTTAAATTGATTTAATGTCCTTTTCTTTCAGAACTATATTTACTTCACGAGGGTCGTTGCAGGGTTATTCCATCCATGCTTCCATAATGAACTGTTGACTGATTGCTGAATTCTCTCCCTCGGATCTTCCATGCTGAATTAAGTCCTCATTAATAACTGCATGTTCAGTTCAGAGACAATTACAATCTCGCTTTTCACTGCTTCAACGAATATTTATGGTATTAGCTATCAAGAAATTTAAGGTCAACTTCTAATTTAATCTATTTTTTAATAAATCTTCTCCAAATTCCCGAAACAATTTCTCGCACATTGAAGCAAATTTCTCGATATAAGAGAAATTCTTTCAAGTATTAACTATTATACAGAGTTTTGGTTTATTCTTTATTTTGGAAATGATTATTAGCTGGAAATCATTATTGTCTTGATTTTTTTCCAGCATAAGTTCTTCACTGAATAATATACTTTGGCTTATTTTTTTCTTTTATGTTCAGTAAAATTTTAAATACATTTTTATGATATACCGGGGGTCAAAGTTGAAGTCTTCAAGAAAAGACTGGATGCCTGGCTCAGGACAGTACCAGATGAGCCGGGCGTGCCTGGCTATGTACGGTGGAGAGCGCAAGAAAGCAACTCGCTCCTCCACCAGGCCAGACCTAGAGGCGGGGCCGCCAGCTTGACCTCCGTGTGAAGAGAGACCAACACACGAAACAACATAAGGTAAGGTAAGGTACCTTTTATTATGAATTTACATTATATCCTCTATAATTATCTAATGAATTTGAACTGTAAAATACAGTAGTAAAATAAGTTCAGTCAAGATAAAACTTAGCTCAGTTACCTCTAAGAAGAAAGGAACCCCTTAGCTTGTCCACTAAACTGAACAACCAGGAAAAGAAATGTAAGAGGTGCTGAGTTTACATACAAAGATCATACTTTAGTCAGGTATAGAACACGACATAGGTCGAAAGAGTTTTCAGGTCATAAAAGATGCTTGTAAATATATTGGCTTCTCAAACTGCATAAACATATTCCTTATCGAGTGATTAGACAATTAAGCAGTGGTCAAAATGAGATTCAAGTAGCCCAGAATTTTAGGGTGGCAAATAGAATAGTTCGCGTCATCGTCCATTTTCATCAATCAATTAGTCTCGGGAAAAAAATTCACCTAGAAAAGTGAAATGTCTAAAAATAAAAAGATTACTAATTGATAAAAATTCTGTTTTTCTTTGGTTTATTGTTTTCGGTGGCATTAATAAAATTTCAAAAATTTAGAAATTTTGTTTTTTAGGTGCATTTTTATTCGCTCCCCACAGGAAATCCAATCCAACCACAAGGCTTTTATAGCGTTATGAAATGTTAATTTATCACAACGGGCACCTTAACGTTATTTGTATACAATTTGGCTTCTAAGAATGTTTGCCTAGGCGAAAATTCCTCCTTGCAGTTGCTTTTATAGAGTTAATATATTATTAACATAAACTAAAGAGATGATAAACACCAGTGTCAATTTAGAGGTCCGACATATTTTTGAAGTCGCCTTACTTTCATCGATTCACATCGAATGATCGCTGCATGTGTGTGGAGAATGTTGAGCAGACATTCTAGAATTCCTGTTTGAATTACACAATTCACAGTGATTTTACATCCATCCAGGTAACATCCAAGAAGCTCATTTCACTTCGAAGCGACGTCAGGGTGAGTGTGCCTCAAGAGTCACCTGAGAGAGTAAGCAGGAACAGAGTAAGCGGCCAATTCAACTCCACCCGATACTAGAGGCCAGAAATGAACCAGAGCCAGACCACTCAGAGACTGCCATTGCACCACTGAGCTACCGGTCGTCCCCACAGCTCCACACAGTGGTTTTACAATTATTATTATTATTGAACTAAATTTTTAGGGGAAATGTTGTAGATAAATATTTTTACTCTCTTGGAAATTTATAATAGTAGTCTTTATAAATGTAGCTGATACGCGAAAACGTTGCTCCCCTGTATGCACAAATTAATCAGCTCTTCATCTTTCGTGAATGCTCTGGAAATAATATCGTGAGAACAGAAGAGGTGTAGGCATGGTTAAGACGCTGCGGGTTTGGTGCTCGGGTTCAGCAGGGGCTTGCAGATGAGCTGGCGGGAAGGTGCGTCGTTGTGGGATGCCAGTGTCCTCTAGAAGCTACACCAGCCTCAAACATAACTCATAAATGTTCATGAAGTTTTCCTTTCCTCCTCAACCCGGCCTACTCTTAGGTTAGGTTAGGTTAGGTTAGGTTAGGTTAGGTTAACCTAACCTATCCCCTACCCCTGCCTCAAATACATCTCATGATTGACTGTGTTTTTCTTTCTTTTTTGTTTGTTTGTTTGTTTTTATTTTTCAGATTTTGATTTTGTTTATTAACCTTGAAACACCTTCATAAAAGGACGCGATGATCGCGTGACGTCATCATACCAAACATTTCCGTAAACTTAACTCATAAACGAACTTGATGAACTCAAGGGGGAAATTCTCAAATTGACCCATTTCTGTCTACCTTTTTGCTGGCATACTACTATTTTTATCAAATATATTTATATAGATAACTTTACTGTATTTTATTCCAAATTATAGGTTATTAACTTATTTTAGTTTCATAAAAGGAGAAAAAACTGCAACAGTGTTTGTGTCGGTTTAAACGTCATACATTTTTTCTTGCATGACTAGTTTATGTGGGGAGTTAGGAACAACGTAGGAAGAAAACGGAACGATACATTTGCAGATGTCATAGCAAAAACGCAATTTTGTGCAGGCACCAAAGATTCTGCAAAGAGCACTTCATTGAAGGTTACAAAGCAATAGTAGGTCTGGTGAAGAAAGTGAAACCCACACTCAGATCAATACACCTCTGATCTTTCTGCTATCTCTGATTGGAACAGAGAAAACCCCGTGGCTTTCAATTCCTCAAAACCTCGGTGCTTCCATCTGTCTACTCGTCACAATCTTCCACACGACTATCCCCTTACCTTCAGCAATACACAACTCAATCCTTTTTCTCTTAACATTCTTGGCGTTTCCTTTTCTCGCGATCTTTCCTGGAAAGATCACATACTGTAACTGTATACTCTCTTTCCAAAATAGCTTCTCTGCTGCTCTATTTGGTGTTGCCATATAGGAAAGAACAGGTCAGGTAAATAAGGAGAACTAACAGGTGAACGAATAATCAGATCAGTATAATATGTAATACAGTAATTTCTCATATACTCGTATGTAGGAATTTAGCTCTTTTTGTACAAAGGTAGCACATTTTTTCGTAAGTCTAGCATTTTCCCATATGAAGAATCTGGTCACCCTGACCCTGGGTAGTCTAGTGGTTAAGACGCTGGGCTGCTGGTGGGGCGTGGTTTGGATTCCACGTTAAACTGTAGGTCTAAGGTGGAGTGAAAAGCTTGACCTTCGTTAGAATGAACAATTCGGACGGAAGCAAAACCAAAGTTAACCAAGATTTTGGTTATTCGTATATATATATATATATATATATATATATATATATATATATATATATATATATATATAATCATGAAAAAAAACACGAAGGAAAGGAAACACAGAATGGTGCTCAAGCGCTTTCGTCTAATGATATCCTCAGGAACACTGAGGATGTCATTAGACGAAAGCGCTTGAGCACCATTCTGTGTTTCCTTTCTTTCGTGGTTTTTTTCATCATAAATATTTTTCACGTGTTACTTTCGTGAAATAATATATATATATATATATATATATAAGCAAACAACCACAAGGAAAAGGAAACACAAAGTCCGAGCGCTTTCGTGATATATTCACATTATCAAGGAAGATAATGTGAATATATCACGAAAGCGCTCGGACTTTGTGTTTCCTTTTCCTTGTGGTTGTTTGCTTATTAATAAGGTCACGTGTTATTTTGTGATTCTAGTGCATATATATATATATATATATATATATATATTACGAAAGTTTGCCTTTAATTAATTAGTTGCATTTCATTTTCAAATAGCGAAGTTACGCAATCGAGGATAAAAAATATTAATAAAACTCTAATGATAAACATCTTTTTCAAACTATTTTCAATAAGTTTTCAAGGTGAAAGCAATGACATACGAACGACAAACAGGAAGTGATTCAATAAATTATTTTGTAATTTTGAAATATGTCTTTCTGAAATATATTTAATCTTTACGTTAGGAAGAGTGCTCGCATTTGGTTTGTGAATTTAGGAAGGTAAGTTTAGTTTCAAGTTCTGTGTTCATCGACGTTATAACAAAATCTACCTATACCTACCTGTATTAGATAGGTATAGGTAAAGGATAATTACTAGAAAGAATAATAATTACATCCAAGACCTAAAATGAGTTGTAAAATGTAAAAATTATTCAGGATCGTCATTTCATTTTGGGTTCAAACAAATTTTTCGGTTTTCCTTTAAATATTTTTGTTTTTATCAGTTTCATTAGAACTTCTTAGTAATATTTTTCAATATGTTTTTTATTATATTTTTATTATATTTTGAATGTAAATTCAATTTCTGTTTTCTTTTCAGATTTTCAATTGAAATATCAGTGGAATAAAACATGAAGTTTTTGCACCTCTTCGTTTTGCTCATTTCTGCTTTCTGTGGTGAGTAGTAAGTTCTGTAACAGACAAACGCTGTGTGTATATATATATATATATATATATATATATATATATATATATATATGATGAAAAATAACACGAAGGAAAGGAAACAGAATATATATATATATAATATATATATATATATATTAATATATTATATATATATATATATATATATATATATATATATATATATAATTCAGTTCATGGAAGTGAAATAGTTTAGTCAAATAAATTTAAAATTTTTATATAAGTAACCCAAAATTTTGGTCTAAGGTCAAACATTTAAAGTGTCGGCTGATATGTTCCTTTTTGTTTTGGAAGAATATATTCTCTCTTTTTTTCTAATTTTCTATCGTTTGAATTCGTTGTTTTATAGTATTTATCTTTTACTGCAGGAATGGCAGAACCATGGCAACAGAAACAGAGTGTGCACGCTTGCCCAGTTCCTCCAATTTATCAACCCGTGTGTGGGTCTGATGGAGAGACCTATTCGAATAAGTGGGCACTCGCATGCGAACAGAAAAAAAATCCATGTAAGTTAATGTAGCGAATATTTTTATTAACAAACTTTCACATTTTTTGTATGTATGAATGTATGTACAGTATATGTGATATGCGTAAATGAAGTAGCGTAAATATGTCATTCTCAAACTATGTGGCACTAAGGGCGAAAGACATTTCGTGGGCCCCCCCTCCCTTTCAATTTAAATGCGCAAAACTGCTTTCCAGCAGTACTTTAGTAGGAGAATTCCAATAATTCCAATTATTTGAGCTTCAGAGTAGAGAAATTTTTTGTTTATACTCTTTTGAGTCAATACCATATTTTTCTTCCGGACTTGCACTGACACGTTGGTGTGTGAAAAGACTCGAAGATTTAAATAATCACTAAAATCCTATTACCCTGTTCATTAAAGTGGTTACAGAATTACAAAAGCGTTCCCTAAGAACAAATGTAAAAATCGCTTGTCGAAATTCGGGTACCAAAAGGACCCACTCAGGAGACAGGGTTACTTGTTCCCCTTCGCGATTGTTCGGAAACTCTATAGTAGATTGGCAACGTTATGCGGAGCCTTATGTAGCTTAAGGCGGATCCTCAGAGGTTCTCGGATCCCAATTCGGGAGCCCCTGGTGTAGACAGTATAAAGTTGGAAAAAGTTTCCAATGCACACTTTTGTAGCGTGCTTTGAAAGCAGAAAAATCTAAATTTTCAAAGTTACAAATTAATTCTAAATTTTAAAATCAGATTTGAAAAGTTTTGAAGAATGAAAACAATAATTTTATAAGAGGTTCATACTCCGAGAAACGATGTAAAGCAAATAAAAAAAAAAAGATATGAAGCATCTCATTCATGAAGAATACTTAAACATCAATTTTTCTTTCTCTTCAGACTTGAAACTTGTTCACTACGGAAGGTGCAGCCAAAAAGGGTAACCTTTAACCCTTCAAGATGAAGTCTGACTGCATATTATTTCTCTGGGAAACAAGTGCAGGAAGAACTTTCTCTTCGGGGTTCTTTCTTGAAGTACGACCCGACGAATTCCCTCTAATTTCCGTTGGAATGAAGCCTTTGCCAATAATTACATTCTGATCTGAATTATGATTACAACAAATGCTTTTCTCTTTAGGTATTATTATTTATTATTATTATTATTATTATTATTATATATTATACATAATATATTATTATATATTTTGGCTTTAATATTGATGAATTTATTTTAATCGTGTTGATTTTTCTATAATATAAATCTCTAAAGATTCGTACATCTTTTGTATTTGATTAAAATAAATTTTGAAACGCACTTTTATGGTATATTTTATTGCGGGCTTTAACCACTTCCCCTCTAATTTTTGAAGGTAAACACGGTTCGGATTCACTCATTATAATTAGTGAATCCGAACCGTGTTTATCCTTAAAATAAGTCTAACCAAGATAAAAGGTTGGTCAGTTACCTTTTACAATCAAGAAACATATTGGTTTGATTTCCTTGAAACCAACTGTGATTCGGAACTAATTTTAATGGTAAGGAAACTGAATGTGATCAACTTTGTTTTACGACTTTTGGAAACAACGTTTGAAGAGCCTATAAAAGGTTTCACCCTTAATTAATGAGTTAATTAATGAGTACAGCTAAATGAAAAGGGGAAAAATAGTTTGATGGAATACAAATTCAGTGTAGTCGCACTTCAGTCCATTTTGATTAATTATGTAAAGGATTTGTTTCTGAAGTTACTGTAAACGACGGACTTTATAGGTTCTGTAATGTAGTCCCTCGGTGAAAGACATTCCTTTAATAGTAAGTTACATTAAGTGTGTTAGTAATGTTTACATGAAAGTACTGCACTAAATATGCTAATCAAAGAAAGGTAGAAACATTTTTAATATACTGTAGAGTCAAAATGAGACTGTTGATTTATTTGTTTCAAAGTTTATCGATAGATTATATCAATATTGATAAGTTCTAAGTTTATTAGCATTCCAATTACATACATAATTTAAACATAAATGTTTAAATTATGTATGTAGTTTAGAATCTGATATACATAGCGAAAATATTGTTGTGATGCAAACACAACATGGAAAATTCATCTCCAACACATTTACTTGCAACTTTCACAGTGGACTTAAACTTGTACCCGTTTCGTATAGTAAGTGGCGAAATAGTAGAGACATAGAATATTGTTCCTTAATTCATTTACAGTATAAGGGTGGATACAAAACCCACTTTCTAACTACAAGTTGTTGTTCTTGGGTTGTTCATCATCCTTTGTAACGGCAAAGGTCATATAAGGCATGGGACCTACACTTTTACTTGGAATACGAGCTACGGGTCGCTATATTATCTATACAAAGAAGACGATCACCCATCTAACACACGAACATTACATGCTAAAAAAGCGATAATAGGCGGATAGATAGTATCTGCATAGGAATTAATTGATGGTAAAATGATCAGTTGCTTATAAAAAATATATATGAAATAGATATGAAAATAGAGAAACATTTCTAGATTCTTTTTTAATAGAGATCTAGAGTACAATTAAAAGTTTTATTATTGAAAAGAAAAATAGTTCTGTTACTGTTTTATACAGGGTGTTCGGAAAGTCACTGTGCACTTATATAATCGGAAAGTGCACAGTGACTTTCCGAACACCCTGTATAAGTATGTTCCAGGGAATCTGTGTAACTAGAAATTTCATGCAATCCCTAAAATGTTCAGGGATTTCATGTTAAGATTAAGTCGTGATATTTTCGTTAGTTTTAACGAAAATATCACGACTTAACCTAACCAATCTTCAAGGGCGTACAGGTGACATAACCGGGCACTCAATTAACCGGACACTCTATAATTTTCCCGTAGATTTAACGAAACTATCACGATTTAGCCCTACATGAAATCCCTGAACATTTTAGGGATGTCATGAAATCCCTAGTTTCACACATTCCCTGTAATATATACAGTATATAAGTTATATATATATATATATATATATGCCTCGTTGGTATAGTGGTTAGCGTCGCTGACTACGAATCCCTCGGCCTCGGGATCGAGATCCAGTGACGGCAAGCGGCGTGCAGCAAAACCCAGCTGTTCATCCTTCCGCACAATAAAGAAAGTGATTAGTAGATAAATGGGTACCCTGGGTGGCCTAGTGGTTAAAACGCTGGGCTGCTGGTGGGGCGTGGTTCGGATTCCACGTTAAACTGTAGGTCTAAGGTGGAGTGAAAGGCTTGACCTTCGTCAGAATGAACAATTCGAATGGGAAGCAAACCAAAGGCTACCAAAGGTTTTATATACACACACACACACACACCACACACACACACACACACACACACACACACACCACACATATATATATATATATATATATATATAAATAAATAAAAGTGTATATATATTATATTATATTATATATAGATACTTTACCTTACCTTACAACCTTACAAAGGTTCCGCGCGATGATTCCTCATTTAAAGAAGGTCAAGCTTGTCGCTCCTCCTCTCGAGTTGGACTAGTGAAGTAGTGAGTTGGTTTCATGTAGTCTCCACCTCACATAGCCAGGTACGCACGGCTCATCGGGATTGTTCTGAGCCAGGCGTCTAATCTTCTTTTGAAGATGTCCAATGCAACTTCCTTCGTGTTTCTTAGGTCTTTGGGCAGCTGATTAAACAGTTTTGGTTTTCTCACAAACAAAACTATTTTCTTTCAGGGTTAAGGATGTTCCCTGTCTCGTCTTTAATTTGGGAACACGACACAGTCTACCTTTTCTACTTTCCACCGTTGTTTGGGGGATTATAGGGTTCAGAGTAAGATTAGGGACTAGTTTCTCCATTATTTTCCAAGTGTAAATAATGGTGTATCTCTCTCTTCTCCTTTCCAGTGAATATAGGTCTAGTTCGCGTAACCTTTCCCAGTAATTTAGTTCTTTGCACCCCTTGATCTTGGCTGTGAAGCTTCTCTGAATCCCTTCCAGCTGTCTAATGTCTTCTTTTTTATATGGGGATGTTAGGACCGAGCAGTATTTCAATTTGGGTATGGTCAGGGTTTTCAGTAGAGGAATCATTACATTCCTATCCCTTCGTTTAAAGGTTCTTAATATCCGCCCCGTTATTCTCTTTGCTCTGTTTACTGCTATCTTATTTTGTGTTTCAAATTTCGCCTCATCAGTCATTACAACCCCTAAATCTTTTGCTGTAGAATTTATCTGAATTTCCTGTCCGTTTGGGATATAATATTCCATGGATTTTAGGTCTTCTCTTTTCCGTACTGTAACAGCTGAAATTTCTCAGTGTTCAAACTTCATAGTGTTGTCTTCCGTCCACTTGTAGATTCTGTTCATGTCGGTTTGTAGGGATCCTATATCTTGTGTGTTTCTTATTTTACTACTGATCTTTGTGTCATAGGCAAAGGATGTTACTGTGCTGTCTCTGGTAACGTCTTCAGCTATGTCAGTTAGCATGATTATGAAGAGTAGTGGATACTCCTTGTACTGTAACGACTTGCCGCCGCTCACTAAGGAAATTATATATCCATTTCCTTACTTTTCCTGTTATTCCCATATATTTCAGTTTCTGTATAATGATTCCATGGTCACCCTTGTCGAACGCTTTGGCAAAGTCTGTGTATAGTACATCATAGATTTCATTACTTTCAAGTGCATCAATAATGTTGTTGTAGTGTTCCATTAGTTGTGATAGGCATGATCTGCCTGATCGAAACCCATGTTGGTTATCATTGAATTTTTTCTGAGTTTCTAAAAAAGTCAGATTTTCTGTCTAACTATTCTTTCAAATGTTTTAGTGAGATGTAAGCGACACTGGCATATAGTTTTTGGCCTCGGATCGATCTCCTCCCTTATATATTGGGACTATGTTCGCGCTCTTCAGGATGCCCGGTATTTCTCCCGTGACTAGTGATCGTCTCCATATCCATTATAGGGGCTCAGCGATTGCATTCTTGCAGTTTTTGATCAGTGTGGCATTCCACTTATCCAGTCCTGCCGCTGAGTGTGCTTTAGTTTCCTATAACTTGTGTAATATCATCCGTCGTAAAGTCGAAGTCCATTATACTTTCCCCTTGTAGTTCTTCAAAGAACGTGTTTCTATCGCATATCAATTTGCAGTTTTTGGGATACTGAAAGATGATTCGTACTGAGCTCTTAATATTTCAGATACTTCTGATAAATCATCAGATAAAGCACTGTTCTCGTTAGGTCCGATAGTCGCATGGTTTCTCGACTTTCTTTTTGCGAAATTATAGAAGTACTTGAATTAGCCTTTATCGCTTCTATAGCGTCGTCTTCTTTTTCTGTATGCTTCGCAATTAGTTCCTGTATGACATCATCGATACTTTGCAGTTTATCAGTTAATATTTTTCTGATGTTGTTATATTTACAGTTACTTAATTTTGCAGTCACTCTTTTTCTTTTTCGGAACAATGACCTCTTTTGTCTCTCGAACCTGCTTCTCTTTCCTCTTTGTTATATTTTTGGGACATGTTTTTCCACAATTTCTAACGTCTCCTCTACTTCTCCTGTATAGTCATAAGCATCTCCTCCGTTGTCTTGGCCTCGAAAATGGTTTTCCAATCAATTACTTCCATGCTGGATGTAACATCTTCTCAGTTTATAGCTTTGGAGTGAAAATTAAAAATTTCGAATTTGCTTCTTTCTGTTGTGCGTGTTCTTTCCTTTCCTGTTGCCTTTATATTAGTTGTTATTTCAATGATTTTGTGGTTTGATATCGTAGTTGGGGATATTTCTACATTATCAATTAGGTTGTTGTTGTTGTTGTTGTTTAGCCGATCAGCCCACCCTGATCGAGCAAGCCGGCGGCACGCAGGTAACCGATCGCCCTCTCCGGAGTGGACCAGAGGTTCAGCGCACTCGTGATGTTGTGTTGTGTTCGTTGTTGTGCTAGAGCGGTACAGTCCGTCATAATGTGTTCAATTGTTTGTGGTGTGTCTTGGCACAGGTGGCAGGTGTCGTCTATGGAGTTGTCTAGTCTGTGTTTATATGTCCATAAGTTGGGGTGATGTCCACATCGGAATCGTGCTAAGTTAACTCGATCCGATCTGCTCAGGCTGATCTCTGACCTGTTAATGGGCGGCGGCTTCGCACCTAGGACCGCATTCGGACCGAGTCGTGTCAGTGCTTTGTGGGTTAGGTGTGTGTGTATGTGTTTTCTGTACTGTGTGATGTCTGTGGGGCGTGGTATGGAATGGAGTATTTGGTTATAATGTCTCTCTGGTGTTACCTTAATGGTGCGAGGTCTTGGTGCATGATTGTACATGTAGTGGCAAGGGTGTTGTGGGTTAGTTGTCGCTGCTGCCATGAATTGTGTTCCCCTCATGTCTAAATGTTCCCTAACTTTTAGTATTTTTGTTTCTGTGTGCAGGTGTTCTATTGGTGTTGTTTGAGTGCATCCTGTAATGATACGAAGTGCGTTGTTTTGTATTGTTTGTAAGGTGTTTATGTGTGTGTTTGAGATAATGGGTGCCCAGCATGGGCTAGCATAGTCCATAACTGAGCGAATATATTGTTTGTAGATGAGTGATGTTGTTTCCTGCTGGTGTCCAAAGTTTGTGCCTGTTAGTACCCTAAGCGTGTTAACTCTTGACGTACATTTGTTTTTAATGTCCTGAATGTGGTTTGCAAAAGATAATGATGTGTTGTATGTGACACCTAGTATTTTGGTTCTGTGAGTGTGTGGAATGTTGATGTTGTTTAGTGTAAGTTGTGGAATTACCTGGTGTTCTTTTGTGTTGCTTGTAAGCAAGGTGATGGTTGATTTTGTGGGCGCTACTTTGAGTCTATTGTGTGTGAGCCAGTCTTGTATACTGTTTATGTATGTTTGTAGGTTATTTGTAGCGGTGTCGATGTTGTTGTGGGTGGATGTTAGAGTGATATCATCTGCATATGATGATAAGGTAAGCTTGTTATCTATGGGTGTTGGAATGTCATGCATGTATAAGTTGAAGAGTGTTGGTGAGAGAACAGAGCCTTGAGGGACCCCGTTCGGAAAAAGCTTGTTTTTGGATGACTTGCCATTAAATGTGACATGTGAGTATCTTCCTGAGAGATAGTTGCTCAGCCACCTTTTGGTGTTATTGTGCATGTTTGTGTTGAGTATTTTGTTTATGAGAGGGAAGCGTGGGATAGCATCAAATGCTTTACTAATGTCTATTGTTGCTAATAGTGTACGTTGAGCTGGTCTTCTAGAGTTGATGCCATCCATGATGTGCTGCGTCAGGTTAGTGAGTAATGTCGTGGTTGAGTGGTGAGGTCTGAATCCATGTTGAGTAGGCGATAGTGGTATGTGTGGGTTGGTGATTTGTAAGATTAGTCTTTCTGTTACTTTGGAAGGTGTGCATAGTAAAGTAATGGGTCTATAGGAAGCTGGTTCTGTTGGATTTTTGTTTGGTTTGAGTAGTGTAATAATTTTACCTTGTTTCCATATGTCAGGAATAATACAGTGTTGCTGTTGTTTGTGAATACCAAATCTAGGCAGTTGTTTTTTCTTGTGTTTTCTGTTATTTCTTGCGTTAGCATAAATTCATCAGTTAGAGGTAGTAGCATTTTTACCTGCTCCTGGTCTCCTCGTGTGCCCCCCTTGTCCTGGTGTATACATATATTTTTCCTATCCTTTTATATTTCATGAATGGGAAATTAAAATCACCACAGATAAAAATATTTGGGGTTGGAGAGTAGATCTTTTACTCAGTTTCTTACCTCTGTAATGGAATTTGAAAATTTTGAGGTTGGCGTGTTTGGGGGTCTGTACATTACAATTAGTACCATATTTAATTTTTCAACTTTTGTTGCTACACATTCTACGTAGCTGTTTGAGGTACTTATAGTCATTTCTGCCATATGCCTTTCGTGTGTGTAAATAGCACATCCTCCTTTACGTCTCACTGTTCTGTCGGCTCGGAGGATGTTAAAGTTGTCAATTTGTATTTCTTTTTTGTCAATACAGGACTCACAATTTTCACAGTTCGCCTGGCAGTCCTTTAGATGAGTTTCCGTGAGGCATGCAAAGTCTGCTCCAGCTTCTTGCATGAGTCCTTTCAGGTATAAAACTTTGTCCGGTGAATGATTTGATTTAAGGCCCTGAATGTTGGCTAGGATTACAGTATTTTTATTTTTTCTCTATCGTTTTCGCATACAGGTGTTCCGATTCGTTTTCCAATGGGGGTGCCGGTTTCGTTGCCTTGTGGTCCTCCGAGAAATTACCTCGTTTTATCTTTGTCGGTACCTGTTGTCCCGATAACGCATGAAGTGTCTTTGTGCGTGCTTTCTGTCCGGCTCTCGGATTCCTCTATTTGTCAGCTGATTTTGTAATTGCTGGATAGTATTTAGCAGTTGAATTGTGTTGGTTGCGTCTAAAAAATTGGCACTCTTCTTTGATGTTCGTTTTTCCTGTTCACCCGTTGCGTTCCTTTGAGGGTGGTGGTAACGGCATTTTTTTCCGTGTTTGCAACTCCCATATCTTGCATAGGTGTTGCAGACCGTAAGATGGTGGAACTTGCATGTCTTATCAAATATGCAGTATCCCCTTGTGTAATGCGTGTTGCATAATGTGGGATGTGCATATATGCATTGCCCATCCCGATATCTGCAATTCCCTTTCGTGTAGTATTTACATACGATATTTTCTACGCTTCTACTTCTTGTTTTCTTATTATTTTCAAAGTTCTTAATTTTGGTATTATATTTATTTTTCTTTGGCTGTTTATTTTCTACGTTTTTAGTTATTATCTTTTTCATCATTTCGCTCGTTGAACAACAGTATGACTACTTCGCTACTTTTATTTATTTCTTTTCTTTCATCTATGTCTTCCTTCCGTATTATATTGTTTATATTGTTAGTCATTATTAAATTGTGGTTCGTTATTATGCTGTTTTTTGTTATTTCGTCCTCTCTCTCATCCACCCGGTTTTTCGTTGGGACATTTCCGGACCCTTGTGTCCCCATTATTTCAGTCTTTTTTGTAACATTCGAGTCTGCTATCTCCATTTCTTTAAATACCACGAATGAATTTACCGTCTGTGTACATGCGCCACATAGAAATTTGATCCCCACGACGTGTTTCGCATTCGAGACAAGAGTTACTTCCATATCATCCCAATTCATGCGGATAAAGTCTTGCAATCGTTGGCAGAAGTCGCATCGAATCGCAACGTTTTCCGTTGTTTCCAGATTACACAAATTGCAGATTAAGTGAGAATTTGGATCCATAGCCGTGCTATTCCTTAATTAGCGTAAAAAGAAATACCCACACAAATTCTTTCTTTATTTATTTACTTTTATTTCTATTTCTTTCCTTTCGATGGTCTAGGGTTTTCTGACCTTTGCGTTTTATGATCTTTTTCCTGCCTTATTTCAAACTTTTTCGAATGTCAACCGTATTTCGTTTTAAATATATAGTTAAAACTGGTGGTAAATTATGTAAATTGTATTGCACTTTCTTAATTTTAATGAATTTCACTTTATAATTTATATGCACGATTTCCTGATACGTTAAACACTTTCGGGTGTAAACAGAATAAACCGCCGAGTAGTTTATCCCCTTCTTATTTGGGTTTTAATACAGAGAGATACAGCACGTCCATTCACCACAAGGTACAAGCAAACACACACACACACACACACACACACACATATATATATATATATATATATATATATATATATTCACTAGGGGCACTCAATATATTTTGCCCCACGCTTTTTTCTTAGTTAAATAATAGGCCATGGGGCTGAAATGTCTTTTGGGCCGTAAGTTTGAACTTTCTGCGCTTCACATAACTGGATTTTTCCAGTTTGAACCTCCCCGCTTTGTATAAAACCGCTTTTAAACGCACTTGTATAAAACCCATGGTTAATGCATCATGCAGACTACCCACGCAAGAAAAAGTTCAAAATGGCTCCCTCTGCAAGAAAGGTTATGGCCACCACCTTCTGGGACATGAAAGGGGTGATTCTGGTGGACATTATGAAGAAAGGACAAACAATTAACTTAGAGGCATATATTGCTATCCTACAGAGACTCCAGAGACCTATAAAGCGAGATCGACCGGAGAGAAAACTGGAAAACGTCCTTCTTTTGCACAATAACGCAACACCACACAACAGTTTGCAAGCAAGAGAGGCCATCACAAAAATGCGCGTGACTGTGTTACCCCACCCTCCATACAGCCCGGATCTGGCACCTTCAGACTTCCATTTGTTTGAGCCAATGAAGGATGCTATTCGTGGAAGAAAGTTTCAGAGTGACGATGAGGTTGTTGGGGAGGTTAAGAGGTGGCTCCAGCGGAACCGAGCGGACTTTTACCAGCAAGGAATAAAGGCCCTTGTTTCGAGGTGGAGGAAAGCCGTAGAAAAGGATGGAGACTATTTGGAAAAATAAAAACTTGTAAAAAAAAAGGTATGTAACTGCTTGTGTAAACAATTTCTAGAACTTCTAAGGAAACTTGGAAAGAAAAAAAAGTGGGGCGAAATATAGTGAGTGGCCCTCGTATATATGGGATGAATTTCACAATTAAACACGTGAAATGAATGAATGATGCAAACCCACAAGCAAAAAGAAAAATGATTCCAAGGCCTTTCGAGTATTCAGAAATACATCTCGTCATACATGCAGTATGTATATGTACTCGTATATAAGATGCAAACTCACAAGGAAAAAGAAAAATTATTCCAAGGTCTTTCGTGTATTCAAAAGTACACCTCGTCAGGGAATGAAGGGAGAAGGCGAGATGACAAAAATATATACATATGTACAACGGGACAGAAAAACAAAAAGATTAGCACATGATTAACAAGAGTTAATTAGAGGCAAAAGGTATTTTAACAGGATATTGTCAATTTTATACATTCCCGCACTGTTATTGAAATTATTTTTAAAATGGATGAATGCACAGTCTAGAATATTCCTTTCAATTATATCTGTGTTTTTAACGGACGCTTTAGAACTATCCCACTTGATACTATGATTACATCTATACATATGGTTAAACAATGTATTATAATTATTTGCTGTTCTACAGGCATATTTATGCTGTTTTACTCTAATATCTAACGTTTTACCCGTTTGGCCTATATATATACTGAGTTACATTATGTACATCTGATCGAATACACACAACCAACCACATTGTCTGGGCTATTCTTTATTAGGCGTGATTTAACAGTATTATTATACTTAAAGACTACATTGATACCAATTGCTTTGAGTAAAGTCGGAAGATATTGAAAATTAACATGGTAACGTAAGCTAAGGATATTTTTACGCTCAAATTCCTTTACAGTTACACTATTATAATACCTATTCTTGGCTTTCCTAAGTTAAAGATTGTAAATTTCAGTTTGAAAATAAATTTTATGCTATGCCGTTTGGATTGGTGATGGGAAATCCCCTCTCACCGGTATTAGCTCACTTATATATGGACTTTTTTGAAAGCAGAATTTTGCCTACTGTTGTTAATTTTAACTTTGTTTGGTACAGGTATATAGATTATATTTTATGCTTTTGGCCTAATAATTTGGATGTTGACTTATTTCTTGGTAGGCTAAAAAGTTTAGTCCCATCTATTAAGTTCACGATTGAAAAAGAAAATGATGGACGCTTATCTTTTCTGGATCTAAAAATTCTGAGATGCTTTAATCAGTTTAAATTTGAAGTTTATCGTAAGCCTACTAATAATGACGGACCTTTTCCAGTTTGTGTACCGTTTTTATAATTTATTTTTGCTTCTTTTCAGATAAAAAATGAGTGATAATATCAATCTCTTTAGTTAGGCTTATAAGGCTAACTAACGAAAATATCACGACCTAACCTAACCAATCGTTAGGTTAACTGTACGCCCTTGACGATTGGTTAGGTTAGGTCATAATATTTTCGTTAGTTAGCCTTATAAAGCAAAAATAAATTATATGAAAAACGGTACACAAACTGGAAAAGGTCCATAATAACTCTTATGTGCATTTTTATTCTGACCATCATCCCTCGATTAAATCTTCTATTTTCTCTGCTATGTTTCTTAGAGCATTGGGAGTTGTCAGTCCTGAATTTTTAGATTCCGAATTATGCAATATCATGAATATTGGTACTAAATTATGTTCTCCTATTTCATTTTTAGATAACTGCCTTAGGAAAGCCAAGAATAGATATTATAATAGTGTAACTGTAAAGGATTTTGAGCGTAAAAATATCCTTAGCCTACCTTACCATGTTAATTTTCAATATCTTCCGACTTTACTTAAAGCAATAGGTATCAATGTAGTCATTAAGTGCAGTAATACTGTTAAATCACGCCTAATAAAGAATAGCCCGGATAATGCGGTTGGTTGGTTGTGTGTATTATCGGATGCACACAATGTAACTCAGTATACGGGTGTCCGAGAATTATCTGTACAATTTTTGGCTGTTCTTAAAAGTCAACCATGAAGTGTAGAAATTCTAGTGTTGTCCCATTTTACAGAGAATCTCATTAAGTTTTTTCTGATACCACGTTTTGACAAGTTTTTTAGAAATGTACGCGGGTGACAGACATTGATGATTTAAAAGCAAGAATCACAGCTGCTATTGAGCGAATTGATGTGGATATGCTGCAGCGTACATGGCAACATTTGGAGTATCGATTGGATGTTTTGCGAATCACTAATGGTGCACATATCGAATGTTTGTAACAACGTTACTTAATAAAAGAAACTTTTGAAAATACAGATTCTAAATAATCTTGTTTAAGAATTTTACGTGTGTTATCAAGAATTTTATTAAAAGATGAAATTGTACAGATAATGTTCGGACACACTGGAATTTCTAAAAAACTTGTCAAAACTTGATATCAGAAAAAACTTAATGAGATTCTCTGTAAAATGGGACAACACTGGAATTTCTACACTTCATGGTTGACTTTTAATAACAGCCAAAAATTGTACAGATAATTCTCGGACACCCTGTATATAGGCCAAACGGGTAAAACGTTAGATATTAGGGTAAAACAGCATAAATATCCGTGTAGAACAGCAAATAATTCGGAACAAGTGTAGTTTACGTCCCCCTGTGGTACCTGTGTAGTTTACGTTCTCCTACATTATCCTAGCGTAGTTTACGTTCTCCTACATTATCCTAGCGTAGTTTACGTTCTCCTACATTATCCTAGCGTAGTTTACGTTCTCCTACATTATCCTAGCGTAGTTTACGTTCTCCTACATTATCCTAGCGTAGTTTACGTTCTCCTACATTATCCTAGCGTAGTTTACGTTCCCCTACATTATCCTAGCGTAGTTTACGTTCCCCTAATTATCCTAGCGTAGTTTACGTTCCCCTACATTATCCTAGCGTAGTTTACGTTCCCCTACATTATCCTAGCGTAGTTTACGTTCCCCTACATTATCCTAGCGTAGTTTACATTCCCCTACATTATTCTAGTGTAATTTACATTCCCCTACATTATCTTAGTGTAGTTTGCGTTCCCCAACTTTGTTCGCGTATACCTAATCAAATAAAACGTTAAAACTAACGAAAATATTACGACTTAACCTAACCAATCGTCAATCTATGTGTATATATATATATATACACTGTATATATTGACGATTGGTTAGGTTAAATCGTAATATTTTCGTTAGTTTTAACGTTGGCACTTATTCCTTTTCGACCCGCATTTCTGAAAACAGCTCTCTGCTTATAAGATTTCAAAAGACAATATTTTAATAAATAAATCTTCATTTGCATACCTTTTTCTCCATACGAACTCGCATAAACAGTAATTTTTGTTGTTGTTATTAATGTTTATTTGTTGCCTGCTTTGACCTAGTTTAATCTGACTATTATTGTTGTAGTGTGAGCATGTAATAATGCAGTGCTGTGATCTATCTACTTGTGAGTTGCCCCCGGTCAAATGAATGTCCGGTTAGGGCAACTGAATGCCCGCTTAGGTCAATTGAATGCCTGTTTAGGTGAACTGTACGCCCTTGACAATTGGTTAGGTTAAGTCATGATATTTTCGTTAGTTTTAACGAAAACATCACGATTTAACCTAACCTAATCGTCAAGGGCGTACAGTTGACCTAACCGACCATTCAATTGACCTAACCAGGCATTCAACTAACCGGGGCCACACAGTCCCCAGCACAGGACCACGACTTGTTTCTGTTTAAATACAAAAAAATTTTAATTTTTGTAAAAGTGATGCGGGGGAAAAGAAACAAGTATCTTAACGTTTTATTTGATGGATTCATTTAAAAAATGTCTCCTAAAGATTGTAGTTTAGTTTGTGTCCCCTTTTGTGTCAGGAGGACGTAAATTACACTTGCTCCAATAATTCTAATGCACTGTTTAACCATATGTAATCATAGTATCAAGTGGGATAGTTCTAAAGCGTTCGTTAAAAACACAGATATAATTGAAAGGAATATTCTAGAATGTGCATTTATCCATTTTAAAAATAATTTCAATAACAATGCAGGAATGTATAAAATTGACAATATCCTGTTAAAAAACCTTTCGCCTTTAATCAACTCTTGTTAATCATTTGCTAATCTTTTTATTTTTCTGTCCCGTTCTACATATGTATATATTTTCGGCATCTCGACTTCTCCCTTTATTCCCTGACGAGGTGTACTTCTGAATCTGAATACACGAAAGGCCTTGGAATCATTTTTCTTTTTCCTTGTAGGTTTGCATCAGATATATAAGATTATCCCCAGCCCGATCTACCTGAAGATCTTCCCCCACCAGCTCTACCTGGCTGGGAAGATCTTCAGGTGATCCAAAATTGCTATCTATTAAATTTATCTGTAAGAGAGAGACAGATTATATTTGTAATTAAAGAGGATCGTACTCACGAACTCAAATGAGTTCACGATTATGAATTCGTAAATAATATTAGAAAGCATAACTATATAAACTTACATGCGATGATACCTTTACAACAATTAAAATTTCCGAAGTAACTAACTGAGGTATTGCGTTGGAGGATGTCATTAAAAAGTCAATACAATAAAGTTAAAAGCATTAGTTAGCCTTAAAATACAGAGTGTTTTAGCAATATAAAAGTTTTTATTGACTGCGAATATTTTGTCCTCACAATAGTATTTTTTGGATAAGAGAAGTCTGTTGTTTGACATAAATAATACGAGATAAACGGATCTTACAATTATCTATTTAGAATATTATTATAATTACGTTCTAATCCCTTTAATTAGATATACACTTCGTAATATAAAAATATGTCTATTACGCCTATTCAAAGATGAAATGAACGTATGTTAAAATACAAAGCGGGTTTTCCCACGTAATAATTGCCTATATAACTATTTAGTTCCTGGATCAATGACTATTCGCATTCTAACCTTCCAAAGAGTAACACCTCAGTATCCTGCAGTGTTGTTTTTTAAGACTGATTATTTATTCGCAGGTATAAATGGAGAAATAAGCCGTAAGTCTACTTACATTTTAAGTGATTTTGAAGGTTTTTTTTAGATAGAAAATACAATACTTACGTTAAAGGAAATGATATGAAACCAAACTAACTCATAAACATTAACAAGAAACGTGTTAAAACGTTTATTTTAATTGCGTAGGAACGTTAATTTATGGTGTTTTATCTTCATTAACTCATTGTTACCAATATTTGTTTCATCAAAAAGGATTACGAGTGAAAAGCAGTTAAAAATTTGCAAATTATTATCATCATAATTCCTGTGATGAAATAAAAATTAACTTAATTTCATCGTTAAAAAAAATGGCGGCTTTGTTTATTTGTTGGTGGCTCATGAAAGTATGGCTGAATAGAGAATAATCGTTTATAGAACAATAAGTTGACCCAGAAAGGGGTGGGGAAATTGCGACCGACACCGAGACCATATACAATTTTGGCACGTATTCAATATTGTGTAATTCCTAATTCCTAAGCTCTGTATTTCACATTCAGGAATAAAAATTCTAAAGAAGTTATCAAGTGACAATTGCAAAATTTACTCAGAATTTATTCACATATTTTTAGTTTGTGACATTTTTCAGCAGTTAACTGCCTACTTAAAACAAAATAAGTGTTCGTTGCACCAGAGTGTCCCAAAACCATGTATACATTTTTCAAAAACTTATAACAGGCGAACCCACTAACAGATTCAGATGATTTTTATTTCTTTTTGTAGCCTATAGCCTAAGGAGATACAACAGCGAAATTGTTAACAGCCTTCCCTAGCCTAAGGAGATACAAAATCGAAATTAGTAATAGCCTTGCCTGCCTACAGTAAACATGGAAAATGGAAGTGTGCGCTTATCATTTGAGCAACGAAAATGGATACTAAAGTCGTATTTTAAAGTTGAGAAGATATCAAAGGTTCAACAACAGTGGAGAGACAATTTTGGAACTAATCCTCCAACTCGACTTACCATTTCACGTATCTGTGAGAAATTTGAAGTATACGGTACTGTGCATGATGTGTACAAGCAAGCAACTGGGCGTCCAAAGACATCAACAGATGCTAACACTTCTGATGAAGTGCTACAGGTATTCAACCGATCACCAAGAAAATCTGTGAGACAATGTGCTCGTGAAACAGGGAAAAGTAAGACAAGTGTCCACAGAATTCTGAAGAATGCTAAATGGAAATCTTACAGTACATCCCGAGATTATTACATGCCTTGATTGAGGATGATCCGGATCGCAGAATCCAGTTTTGCGAATGGTTTCGAGTAAAAAACACAGAAGATGGCCAATTTGCGGACAAAATTGTGTGGTTGATGAGGCTACATTTAAGTTGAATGGTATAATTAATCGTCATAATTGCACATACTGGTCACGAGAAAATCCACACATTTATGTGGAACGACATGTAAATTTACCGGGTATAACTGTCTGGTGTGGTTTTTCTTCCAAAGGTTTGGTTAGTCCATTCTTTTTCGATGGTACAGTTCAGGCCCGTGCACAGGGGGGGGGGCTTGGGGGGCTTGAGCCCCTGCCCTTTTTCTTCTTCATATCAAAAGTGCCCTTTTAGTCAAAATTCATAAATATATTGATTCGACAAATTTGAATTAATTAGTTATATTTTTATTTAGTTAATGCTACTTCAACAGATTTTCAAATCTGGAATTACTTTGATCTATGATTTTTTTATTAGAATAATAAACTTAACATACCGTTACTATTATTTTGTCAATCAGGGAGGGCGTCCCTAGTGGTAACACTGACTGCAGCTGTTCACTGTTGATTGCGTCTCTCGGGTATGTGGGTGTATTGTTCACTGTTTGTTTATTTTACGTTAACCTAAGCTAACTAGTGATTTCTCACTGATAATTATGGTAAATTGGAATCCAAAGCAGTGTGACATTACTCCAAAAAATATTGTATGACATTACTCGTAAAGTTGGTAAAAACGTCCACGTCGCCTACTAGGCTAGGCCCATCAGTACACCAGTGTGTCAAACGATGGATTTTGGGTTTTAGTACTGGCATAAATTTCATTAAATTAATAAATGATTTATTAAACAACATATCATAACCTTTTCATTTTTAATATGAAATTGATTTTTAAAAACAATACAATTTTCATTAAAAGTGAATAAAAATACCTAGATTATTTATTATAAAACGATGCAATTTTTCCGCAAGGACGACAATTACGGTAGATCCTTCTGCCCTTTATCCTGCTGATTGATACTTATAAAAGTTATAAATAAAGTAACTATTTAGAAATTGCATGCTATTAAATATTGTGAATTTGGTTAACAAAAGCTTAATTAGGATTTAGGTCTACTGCCTAGATTAGATTAGATTAGGCCTAAGATAATAAAAGTGAAGGGAAATATATTTTTGAAGCAGTCTTGCAATAAAAACGCCTTTTTACAACAAATTTTCATTTATTTTCTTTAATCAGCTTTATATACAAAAATAATGCATTGAATTTAATGGAATTTAAGAATATTTACCACATACAATTTTAAAATTTTTCTTTGTGTGTGTATACATATATATAGCGTATATGGCATTACGGATTTAATTTTTAAAAATGTTAGGGGAGTGCCCTTTTTTCAACTGAGCCCCTGCCCTTCTGAAAGTCTGTGCACGTCACTGGTACAGTTACCGGTTATAGCTACCTCAACATGCTTCGGGGAAAAGGTTTTCCTGCAATTCGACAGTTATACGGAGATGAGGACATTTACTTTCAACAAGATGGAGCACCTCCTCATTACCATCAGGATGTCAGGAACTACCTTGATGAAACATTTCATTATCGGTGGATCGGACGACGAGGTAGTATCGAGTATCCACCACGTTCACCAGATTTGAACCCACTTGACTTTTTTTTATGGGGTCATTTGAAAAATGAAGTATACAGTAGAAGACCTACATCACTTGAACAACTAAAGAGCACAGTTGAAGAAGCGTGTAGAAATATCCCTACAAACATTTTTGTTGAAGTCTGCCAATCAGTGAATCAAAGAGCGCAGTGGTGCATTGATGTCAATGGTCGACATTTCGAACACTTACGTGTCTAAAACAAATTAAACTATCTATTATTACGATGTTGTATATTTTACCTATAAAAAGAAATAAAAATCATCTGAATCCGTTAGTGGGTTCGCCTGTTATAAGTTTTTAAAAAATGTATACATGGTTTTGGGACACTCCGTGTATACAGTATATATATATTATATATATATATATATTATATATATATATATGATACACACAGACCCTGCATGCATGGAACAAGGAACTCTTCTGGGAAAATCAAATCACACGGTCTGTTTGTATCATGAAAGAGCCTCAGGGGACCATTCTGAGTTCAATCCCATATATATATATAGGAACGTAGCCAGGAATGTCCCAAGGGAGGGGCAAACTTGAGCTACGTTCGTCAGGTTTCGTGTTGAATCGGGCGAGCCCATACAGTTAGGAGGTCTGGGGGAAAGCTGGAAGCGCCCCTAGCGGGGTCCGGGGCGGAGCCTCGTAAGCCAGCGCATTTTAAACTTATTTTGTGTAAAAACTGTCTGAAAATGTCAATGCAACTGCCATTTTTGAGCAGCCACTCTACAGCCATCCACATGAAATATGTACCCTTTCCAACAAAAGTTTGGATAGGACAGTCACATTGGTGCAATCTAAGCTATATTATGATGTAATTACTTGTATTTTCTGAAATTTGAAATCAGGTATTGATCCTATAGTTTTCATATTTCACAACGAAAGTAACTATTTTATTCACACATTTATTGATTTCAGGCATACAATTATTTAGTGTATACACGTTTAACAGTATAACTAAAGTGACCATATTTTTAGGAGCAAAATGCGGGACATTTTTCTATTTTTGGAGTTATAAACTAAAATGACTATATTTTCAGGAGCCAAAAGCGGGACATCTCTCTACCTTATATATATATATCAGTGGCGACTCGTGACATTTTTGTTCAGGCATGCAATGTTATGGAATGGAAGAAAAACATCCGCCTAACCCTCTTGCCCAAACTTTGCATATTGTTTACATAGAACTTAGCAAGTTAAAGGTGTTTTACAAACTTTTGGGGACCTCTTTGAAGGAAAGTTCATTTAATGTTAGGCTTAAATATGCGAACAAAAAATTAGACATATTTATATATAGTAGTTACCGAATTAATCTAAAGAAAAAGATACAAATTTAAAATTTACCTTAAATAATTGTGAAGCATTATTTGAATTGAAATTCTGCTCTCCTAGTTTTCCTGCAAAATTCTTCGATGACCAAATTGTAAAAGTACTCTCGATTCTCCATAAGCTTCTTGATGAAATTTTTTTCAATTGAAATTAAGGCAAGATTAGATAGCCTTTCTTCACTTTGGGAACTCCGTAAATAACTTTTAATTCTTTTAAGCGCAGAAAATGATCGCTCAACACTTGCTGTCGATATTGGTATAGTTAGAATCAAATTCGTCAATTTATATATTTCCTTAAGACCTTTGTGCATTTCGCTTTCCAGTAGATATTTTAGGAGCTCAGCAACATTCTTTTTGGCAAAAGATTTGTGCGAATATAAAACACACAATTCAGAACGGAGACGAGGAAACTCAAAAAATGAATTGTAGCTTCTTTTCAAAGATTCAAAAGCTCTCTCTGGGAAAGTAACATCATAGAACTCAAATTTTTTGCAATCTAAAAGCTCAATGAATTCCAATTTTTCCATTGAACTGAAACGCTCTTTCATTTGAAGAAGTATATTATCGAATATTTCATGAAATAGTTGACTATACTTCTCTTGTGGAGAAAGACTCTGTTTCCTTTTACATACAGGTTCACCACATCTTTCTGTTATCAAGTCCCACATATCTGCAAATTTTGTATCCCTTATTTGTTTGATTTTTTCATAGTGCTTTCAACGGTGATTGAGCTATACACAATATCCATAGATTTTGTTTGCAGCACATTAAATAGATATTCAGTAAAAGGAAAATTGAAGAAAATACTTCTAATAAAAAATTAAAATCGAAAGTATCGATACCAGCAAGCAATCCGCGTGCACTATTTTTTGTTTTTTCATCAAATTTCTTTGGGTTTTCAAGAATGCTTTTTAAAAGATCTATTATATCTTCTTTATTTTCCTTAACTCTTTCAACTAGACGAGATGAATAGTTCCACCGCGTTGGAGCCAGTTTAGGGAAACGCTTTCCAACAACTTTGTCAAGCATTGAAGTTCGCTTAGTTGAACTGCTGAAAAATGATGACAAACTTCCTAATACTGAAAAAAAATTATTACATTCGGAAATTTCAGCGACAGCTTGGGATAAAACAAGGTTAAGTTTATGGGCGTAGCAGTGAAGAAAAATAGCCTCTGGTACAGTTTCTCTAATCTTTGTTTGTACTCCATTAAGATCGCTCCCCATAACAGCAGCACCGTCGTAGGTTTGAGCAACTAATTTTTTTCAAACAGCCCAGTTCACCTAGTTGCCTTATAGATAAATCAGAAATCGCTCCTGCACTTCTATCATTGCTGACGTCATTGAATTTTATAAATCGTTCACAAATCTCTCCATGTTTATTAACATAACGAACAACAGTAGAGAGTTGAGAAAAACAGCTGACATCAGATGTTTCATCTAATAAAATCGCCACATACATGCAGTCGATAAGCTCACGTTTTATTTGTTCTAACATAACTGCACTAATAGATTGAATTATGTCATTCTGAATAGCAGATGATGTTCCCTTAAAAACAGTCGCAGTTTTTAAATGGTTTTGAAGCTTTTCATCGAATTCTCCCATACAAAATACCAATTCAATATAGTTACCCCTATTGTCAGCGTTTTCTTCTTCATTGTGACCGCGAAATGCTAATTCTTGCATACCTAAAAAACATGTTATCCTAATCAAACGTTTCAAAATTTCTCGATTCTTATTAACTTCTTCGTTATGTCTGGAAATGGCAACTGATTTCTGCTTGTCGAGTATTAAATCAATTCTTTCTGACTTTCCAAATGTTTTAAGATCAACAAATGCATTTATGTGAGCAAGAGATTTTTCATGGCGAGAAATTGCAGTATGTAAATTGTTTAAATCGTCGTATCCACGACTAACAGAATTCCACACAGAGTTATCTCTTGAAAATAGGAAACACGACCAACAGTACAATTTGTTATTTGAAATATTTCCACATAACCAGGGAACATCATCATACAGCTTAGGATTAAATTTCCTAGTGAAGCCTTTATTTTCTTTGCTTAAATTCAAATGTGGAATCGGTCTGCCATTATTCAATATGCGCTTTTTCTCATCAAAAGAGAGTGAGTAAAATCTTCTAGTCTTCAATTGATTAAACACATCGTCAGTCATTATGGGCACTACAATGCTATAATTTATTTAAGGGAACACCGAACACAAGTGAAGCTTGCAGCTGTGGTACTGGAAAGAAGCCTTGTCAGAATTGCCAGATGTTACTTTTTGGTGAATGCACCTATAAAACTGAATGCATGCCGTATTATTTTCATTAATTAAAAAAAATCAGAACAAAGCTTTTTAATTATTTTTAGTAAAAATATTAAGTAAATTTTCTAAGCATATTTTAAAACATATTGCCTTTTGAATTTAGCTATGAGGCTCAAAAAAAAATCTTATGGATAGTGAGAAGTCTCCTTAAAAAATTGCCCAAGGCAAGGCGGTGTAAACAAAATCATGTCTTATTTCACTAGACAATTAAGAACATTTTTCTGTACCCAGACTGAATTAGTGAATGCTTTAGCTACAAGTATTTCGATCTGTGTACAGAAAAATGTTCTTAATTGTCTAATGAAATAAGACATAATATATATATATGTATATATATGTTTAATCTATATATATATATATATATGTATATATTATATTATAAGTATATATATATGTATATATATATATATATGTAATATATATATATATATGTATATATATGTATATTATATATATATACATATATATGTATAATATATATATATGTATATATTATGTTAAACACAGCCGGCATGGCACAAGGAACTCTTCTGAAAAGTGGACGCTCAATGTCCCGGTTGAGTTTAAGTTTTGGTTTTTTTGGCTAAAAATACAATAGTTACCCCCTTTTTCTTGATTTATTCAACACGACGTGAATGCAACGAGTCTTTTACTTATATAGAGGTCTGAGTGTAGGGATCTAGGTTTGCTTTAAACCTAGATCCACGTCCCAAAGCTGGATCCTGTTTGCTTTGCAGATAGCTGGTGAGGGAAGCTATATTTATGGGATCTCTTTGCGAGAGACCCGTTGCCCACGTCGGGCTAAAATCATGAAAAAGGAAAAAAACTATGGTATTTTGTCATTTATCATTACTTATTCGGACTATAGTGGATTTAATTTTCCAGAAGAGTTCCTTGTGCCATGCACGGTCTGTGTTTAACATATATTGTTCTCAGGGAACCATTCTGAGTTTGTGTATGTATATATATGTATATATATATATATATATATATATATATATATATATATATATAATATTATGTGTATATATATATATATGG
>JAJOZX010007273.1:210000-223727 GCA_023014485.1 Bathynomus jamesi | reverse complement strand
ATATATATATTATATATAAAAGGGTAATTTTTTTGCAGTGTACATCAATTTACTTAATTTTTTTTTAGATATTTCTTAGAAAAATGTATCTTATAACAGAAAATAATATATATATATTATATATTATATTTATATATATATTGATTGTAAATTAAAATTAATTGAAGATTTAATATTAATTATTAAATTTTGTACATTAATTATAATAAAATTTAATTCGTTTTGTTCAAGTTCATTTTTGAATCTTAATCAAAATGTATTAAAATTTGCCAAATATGAATTCAGTTACATTTAAAAATTTCGTAATTAAAATTCTGATCATAAAAGTCGAGAAATTTTTTTTTAAAAATACAGTTAAAGTTATGCATTCTTTAAATTTTGTAGAATTTATAATTTTTAATCTTGGAACATTTAATGCATTTATAATTACGATAATAATAATAATAATAATAATAATAATAATAATAATAATTTTTTTATTTTTTTTTTTAATAATTAATATTTAGATGAGGTTTTCTCCATCTTCTTACGAGAACCTCTCAAGTGACCCTTTTGTCATTCCATTGAAAATATTTTTAAGACTTTAAAGACAGACAAATTTTTTTTTTTAAAGAATTAAACATTAAAAAATACAAATTAAAAAAAAAAAAATCCATAACGACGTTTCGATGATGTCCTATTACCATCATCAAGTCAGACGAGAAAAGGTAAAAAGCCAGTATTTGTCGCTATCATGGCAACACTTAATTCCTTTCTCCATATACCTTGATCAGTGAAAGAAATATAGTGGTATATATATATATATATAACGAAAAGTATTGCATGAATGTAAATAATGTATGAAGTGTATATATGGAATATATATATATAATATATATATATATATATATATATAATAATGGTCCTTGGATGCGTCATTATATTCATATAAAAAATACTAAAGCCTATGAACAGTTCAATGTCTCCAACTGTATCTACCTTCCCATGTATCTAATTGTGTATCTTGTAATATATATATATATATATATATATATATATATAATATATATATATATATATATATATATATATATATAAAGAACGAATAAAAAAAAATATATATTTTTTTTTTTTTGTTCAAGTATTTAATTGAAATTATATTTTCTGGATTGATCCTGAAAACGCGTTTCTCCACTTAACGCGCGTAAAAGAAAAGATACCGAAATCATCCACTGTAAATTGTAAATAGTTTCCGATGCTCATTTGTTTCGTAAAAGAGAGAAGATCAAATGGTTCAAACGGTCTCTCTCTCTCTCTCTCTCTCTCTCTCTCTCTCTCTCTCTCCTCTCTCTCGTATTTTTCATTTGTTTGAAATGCGGGTTCATTGCTTTTGAAGATATGAAACAGTATCGCGGTTATACATATTTAACTTTACTTTTCAAGAGTATTAATTTTTCTTTTTCATTTGAAAAGTTTCATTTTCGTAATGATTTTATATTACTGTGATAAACCTTCCTATTTAACTACTTAACTTATATTAAACTTTGTACACTGTCATATATATATATATACTGTATATATATATATATTTTTTTTTTCTTGACATTATCATATTTCAAAATATTGCTGTTTTGACATTCACCCTCCATCCCCACATACCTGTATTGTCGCATATATATATATATATAATATATATATATATATATATATATAGATATATATATATATATATATATATATATATAATACCTCCTTAGCAATAAATTTCAGTGTATTTAAAATTTATTAATCATATAAGCTAATTGCATATATATATATATATATATATATATATATATATATATATATATATATATATATAATAAAACTATGAAAGTCCTGTAATATATTTGTTTTTAATTATATAAATAATGTAAATAGTCGTAATATAATTTTTTCATCTCTATACAGTTCCTAATGAACCCTTGTTTGAGGGCATATTTCCTTCGACTTGTCAGATATCTATAATAATAACACTTTAAAAATAAAAATGAGTATAAAAAGTCTCCCATCTATTATTTACCTTCATTTACATATTTAATAAACACTCTACCCCACGGGTGGGCTAATAATTTTCGTATACCAACGTTTCCCAAACTGTGCCTGGGGCACCCCCTCTTGGGGGACGTAACGCCCGCTGAAGGTGGACACGAGGAGGTTATCAAAGTAAAAATAGGGATATTTTCGATAATTTTATTTACTCTTACTATACCCGGCTAGTGTCCGTAGTGTTGGGTTTGCAAAAATTCGGAGGTTTATTAATAATATGAAATATAGTAAATATAGTAACGTAAGTTAGGGTCTGGAAGACATGATATGAATTCCAAGTAGGCCTCAGGTAAATCCCAGAAAAAGGCTATATGACTTTCTGCACGTAAATATTCGAACAGATCTCGACATGATCCTACTAGAACACGTGACGTATTTATTTAACCAATCGGGTGTGAAAATACCAGTCGCGTGTTGCCACACCTCTATTTCATCCAATCATGTACTCGTAAATAGTCTTAGTGTTCAAATAGTGTTTGAAATATATAATAAATAATTTAATACTGTTAAATAGGACAAATAAGTTGGTTAAATAATAAAAAACAATTAGGAACTTGTAAAACACAACACTTAAGTTCCAGGATTGTGAGGGAGAAAGCCCCAAAATCATTTTGGTGGGAGACGTAATCACAGATGGGAAACCACGAACGAGACGAAACAGGAGAGCGTGGAAGAAGTCAATGAGTGAAGAACAGGGAGTGGGAGAGAAACAGAGAGTCGAGGCAGTCGAATGTATCGAGGAAGCAGTTGAAAATAGTTTGTCACAGAGAAACGTTTGCACACAGTCCATCAGAAGATCTTATTTGCCCTCCCTTGTCACTTTTATTTTAACATTTCGACTCAGGACCGTGGGAAATGGGTCCTACTTTTAAAATTAACTTAGGCCAGTAAATTCAACTTCATTTTCCCCTAGGGCTTCCGAAGGGCAATTCCCTTAAATCCCTAGGCCCTACTCCCATTTCGCTAAGCCTATTCCATATTCCCAATTAAGCCCTACTTCCCCGTTCTATTATTATATAACGTAAGTTTAAATAAATTAACTTGTTAATAAACTCAAGATTAACTATTAAAATTTCTTTGTGTTTTGTAATAACAGTGGAAGTCTTAGGTGTTCTTTAAAATTCGTGATAGAAACACGTTCATTAATATAAAGTAAGAGAAGACGTTGAATAATTAAACTATGTTTACTTAGATGGAGTGAAAAATCATGCCAGGGAAAATCATAAGACTTATAATTGTCCGCGCTACCATCTATCTGTCCAGTTAAATAATTATTTCTGAACGTTGTGTGGGTGACAAAATTATCCGTGGGTAACATTGCGAATTTGTGTGAAACGTTATACGCCTGTTCTAATACCCATCGTAACAATGTTCAGGATTGTTTATGATGAAGCTTATTTCTCAAATTACGTTGTCACTCACCTACGAACGGAACAACCACCACCGACCAACAACATTCGGGGTCACCGGGGCAAGGGACGTCACCCCGGGAGAAACCCCGCACGCAACAGTAGCTCAAAGAGTAATACCGTTTCCCTATAGACGAAGTAAAGACACTGAGGTCGGGGGTTCGACTCCCGATGGTGCTGGTAATAATAATACAGGAGTTAACGCAAAGGGCCGCATTAGATAGTCTGAGCTCTGTTCCAGTTTCTGACCTTCCTCATTGATGATTATTATCACTCTACCTGGTTTGATATGTAAATATTGTTTAGAAACATGCCGTGTACACACACACACACACAAACACACACACACACTATAGTACAGGATGTTCATAAATTACCTTTACAAATTCAATTCAATTTCAATCAAATTTGTAAAGATAATTTATGAACACCCTGTCTATTATGTAATAAATGAAACATTCAATTTTAATGCTACCTCATACTGATTATGGTACCAATAAATTATATTCCATGAATGCCATTTACAGTTTAAATAAGTTGTGGGGTGGGTTGGGGAGGACCTAAAGGACTGACCAGTTTCAAGTGGGCGTTGGATGAAGTTTTATGAAGTGGGCGTTGGATGAAGAAGTTTTATGAAAACTTAAGCAATTATGCCTTCGAAGTGAAATGATTGCTATAACGCAGTATTTATAAACTGTGCTATGCACTTTTTTCATACACCCGCGACTCCGATTCAGAGGTCCCGGGTTCGAATGCTGGTGAAGGATATTGTGCAAATGCAAAATAGTGCTCGTACTCATGCGTTTATTTCTATCAAATGGAGTCTCATGTTAGCCAAATAGATGTGAATTAAATGTTGCTCATTAGCTCGACTGCAGAGGGTTAACACAGTACAAACATTTCTGAGCGTGTGATAAAATAAGTGCCAGATTGTATTAGCTTTTTTCCTGTCGTAACCTAATCATCAAGAACCGCGACTCCGGGTTAGAATCATAGTCATATATATATATAATTCAGTGACGTACGCAAGAAGTGGGGGGGGGGGGTCCATGGAGTCTAGAACCCCCCTTAAGAATTAAGATTTTATGTTCTAACTAAAAATATGAGTAAATTTGTTGTTACTACTAATTATTATTAACAAGCAAATAAATATTATTTCAGTTTTTGTAACACTGATTTTCATTTTTGTTCATTAAGGACTAAAAAATAAGTTCTTCAGAGTGAAAAGAAAAATTTAGACACCCCACTCCGTTTAGCCAAATCCTGCGTACGCCACTGATATATATATATATATATATATATATATATATATATATATATAAAACTTTTATGAATAGTGTCTTACGAGAATGAAGATAGTTTATTGCATTATTTATAAATAAATAAGTACACCTCAATAAATAACTGTTCGGCGTTATTTTTCTTTATTAATATTAATAATATTTACTTATTGGCAACTCACCGCTGTGATCACTGGATACGAAGAATTGGTTTTGACAACTTCATAAATTTTTTTCTGATGTTTCTAAATATGGTGTGTTCCAACTTCAACCAGATCCTATTATTATCCTCTGCGATTTCCTACACTTCGGCCATGAGGAAAGTAAGGTTATGTTAAATTAGGTTACATTTAGGTTAAGCTGAATTTGTGATTTTTAGTCAGAGATTTATCAATTTCTGACCGAGAATGTAAATGGAAATAGCATGAATTGGAAATAATTGCTTATATATATATATATATATATATATATATATATATATATATATATATATATATATATATATATAGATATATATATATATATATATATATATATATATATGGTCATTAACACAATCCTACACACATATTAAAACACAGACGTACAGGCAAACTTTGGCGTTTTTTGGTAAAAATACACACACATAAACACATCCATACACACGTATATATTCGCAATCAAAACTTGTGTGTGTGTGTGTGTGTGTGTGTGTTCTAAATAAAGAGAAGATTCGAGTGAGGAGAGTTGAAAAGCCACGTTCGGAATCGCAGCAAAGTTGGGCTCTTTTTCTCTCAGATCTAATTTGGAGTCAAGAGGTGATTCTTTTGCTCATTCGCGTTCATTACTATTCTGAAAAATGAAGAAATAGATTAACTTCAGTAATCTTTACAGCAAAACGTTCCAACTTCGCTGCTTGTGAGCAAAGAGTCCGTTAGTTTTTGAGAATACTAATCGATGCCCATAAGTCTCTGTGGCCTTAATTAACTAGGACTAAAATTGGGGAGAGGTACAAGAAGGGGGCCCCCAAGGATTTTGGGTCGGAAAGGGTGGGGGTGGGGGAGAATGAGAAGGAGGATTAGGGGGGGGGGGAGGGAGAGGTTTGTACGCTTTGCTTTCTAAGTTAAAATGCGGCAACATAGATTCAGTTTCCTTCAACGAGTCTCGAATTCATTTTAGAAAGAAAAATTATCAGCGTTTTTATAACCAACATGCGAATAATTGAGATTAGGCTTTATATATATATATATATATATGTGGTGTGTGTGTGTGTGTGTGTGTGTGTGTGTGTGTATTGGTTAACCCTATGACCGTTCGTGGATGGAAATGTCACTCGAACCAACCACGAGCCACTCAAGCAAAAATCCTACATAACCACGCCAGGAATGATTGAATGTTGATAAGGAAAGGCGCAAACCAACTGTGAATTCATAACTTCATAAACGATTACCTATCCAAGGAGGGCCCGAAGTAGGCTGACCATACGTACCGTTTTGAACGGGACAGTACCGTTTGTTTTATATTTCCTGGCCGTCCCGTCGTTTTAATAAAAATGTCAATTTTGTCCCGGTTTATGTACTTACTTTTTCATGAATACAGAATATTACATAACCCCGTCCCTTTTTTGCCATCCCAATGTCCCGTTTTTGTCTCAAGGAAATATGGTCAGCCTAGCCCGAAGCCAGTCTGAGAAACTGGGAAGGGGGTGCAGTGACGAGCCCGCTGCACTTAATGTATTCGGCTCGGCCCAGTTCCCCTTTCAAAAGCGTGTTATTTTTTTTTCTCAACTGGTGGCATTACGAACCATCTCAGCGCCCTCTGGTAGAAGAACGATCTAAAATGAAACAACCAACCAACCAATCGCCATAAACGATACTTTATGATTGTCTAAATTCGTCCATTCTCTTTGTTTTCTCTCTCGTGAGTAAGAAAGAATAAGAAATTGCTTTATTTTTACGTTAGGGCAACACATTTCTACAACTTACCCTTCGCAACGTAAGTGAAGTAAGTTAATAAGTAAAATAAGTCGTGGAAATTCCCATTTTATATTTTATATTTTTTCAAAACTTACAAAACAACATCGAATATAAAATAAGATCCTTTCAGGGGGGGGGGGTAAAAAAGTACCACAAATTTGAAATTTTTAATATTTTTATAAGCTTTCTTTTAAAAATTTATAATAATAATAATAATAATAATAATAATAATAATAATAATAATAATACAGAAATTACGATAATACCGCGAAGCTCTAAATATAATAACCTCACAGTTATATTTAACTTCCTCTTCTCAAACTTTGATTTATACAACCAACTATATACCCCCATTTTTTAATCTTTACATCATGGTTTGGTACATTCATGTATTTTTATATAAAAGGATTTATTCCAGTAATAGAATTAAACATTACCACTCGGTGGTGTAGTGGTTATAGTCGCTGATGACTATGAATCCATCGGCCCCGGGTTCGAGACCCGACGGCAGCCGGCGCGCAGCAAAACCCAGCTGTTCATCCTTCCACACACTAAAGAAAGTGGTTGGTAGATAAATGGGTACCCTAGGTGGCCTAGTGGTTAAGACGCTGGGCTGCTGATGGGGCGTAGTTCGGATTCCACGTTAAACTGTAGGTCTAAGGTGGAGTGAAAAGTTTGACCTTCGTCAGAATGAACAATTCGGGCGGAAGCTAACCAAAGGTTACCAAAGGTGTGTGTGTGTGTTACAGTCAAAAGCCGAAATCAGTCACTTCGGCTTTTTACTAGTCAATGCGCGTATTGTCATTTCATTTTGCTTTTGACTGATATATATATATATATATATATATATAATTTCGGAAAAAGTTTGTTTATAAACATAAATATCTGAAAATCACAAAAAATTAATAATTGGTAATATTTAGTTTTTGTTTGGATAATTTTTCTTTTCTTTTTGGTAACACTAACAAAATTTCAAACACAAAACCCACACACACTTTACCAATTAGTAATTTTTCACGCTTTTAGAAATTTACTTTTTTCGGCGAACTTTCTTCCGAAATTGTACAGCAGTAGGTGAAGCCACTGAAGAAAGAATTAAATGTCTAAGCCTTAACCTTGGAAACATTGAAAAAAAAAAATTATATATATATATACAGTATATATATATATATATATATATATATATATATATATATATATATATACAGTAAGTGTATATATTTTTGGGGGAATGGTTTTTCAAACATTAAGACAGAATGTTTTGTGATGTTAAAAGAAGAAATAAAGATATTATCGCCAGTAATGCCAACTTGCGTGTATACTTCGTGAATTATGATCCTTGTTAAAATTCCTTCAGTTTTTAACACCAAACGCCAGATGGCGCGAGAGTGCGCGAGAGGGCGCGGAAATGCATTGGCCCTTTCTACGTTTTTAAGACGCCTTCAACAACGATTCGTATTCATCAGGGCGTCAGACGGGTCTAGAGCGGCGTCCAATAAAAAGCGAGAAACGGCGCTCATGCATGATTTGCTTTATGACACCAATTATCGCGTAAAAGGCTTCAGAGCTTCGCTTAAACATCGTCTATAAAGCGCTCGATAGAGGAGTGTCTGTCGCATGTCTGTGATGTTTCCCGTTAATTGGTTGGCACACCCCGCGCACGTCAGGAGGTGATGACCCGGCACTGCCTCGGGATTTAGTGTCACTTCTCGGCTCGCTTATCAGTGCCATGATAGTTGGCATTGCCTTAAACCTTTTGAGATGGAAACAGACACGTTTTGTATCATTGTCAGTCGTCTCTGTTCTTAAAAGTTTAAATTAAAAGAAAATAAAGAATTTGTAGAAATTTTAAGAGGGTTTTCTCACAATATTGGTTTCCATTCACTTTTCAAACGAGTATTGGTTGCCTTAATAACAAACAACTTGCTAACAAGGTTTATTCATTATTTATTCTCTTTTAACTAATTTTCTATGGCATTATTATTATTATTATTATCATTATTATTATTATATATATATATATATATATCATAATGAATAAAAATAAAAATGTCATCCGAAAGCGAAAAATCATTTTAACTTCACAAATAAAATGTAAAAATTAAAAAATGTTTTTGAACTTATCATCAAATTCGTATCTGAAGAGAATTATATATATATATTTCTTTAAATTCATGAAATAAAACAAAGTTCAATATTTTCTTCTTCAGGTACTTTTTTTTTGTGATCCATTTATATATGAAGGTGTAATTTATTTGATTAACCTGGCGTACAGGTAATTTATTTTCAGCACTATCAAGGTACTTCCCAAAAAAGGGGTCCCAATTTCAAAGTTAATTTTACTTTGGTCAAAGTGAAAGCCGTTCTCGTTGGGGAAAAATAACTGTTTTTGAAAGTCCAAATGATATGTCAATTAAGTACAAGAATGTCAGAAAGAGTTTGTTTCAATTTGCCTGTTTTGGCAAAGTCACTATTTAGATTCAATGAGGTATAAAGAAATGCTTCGCAGTTTACAAAGGTTTTAATTAACTCACTGACTGAATTCAGTTTGTTATGTCATACTTAAAACAGAAATGTTCTTAAAGTTCATTACTTGTTTCATTGGATTCATTTCGTTATATAAAATGGGGTGAAAAAGTAAAAAATGCGAACGGGGCTGAATTACTGTAACAAATTTGTGTCAAGTAAAATCTCAGACTTTTAAAATGTGGTTAAAATACTTTTATAAAATAATTAAAAATTGGTTAAAATTACTTTTGAAAATAAGGAAAATGTTTTTTATTCTCTTCAGTTTCAGAATTACCCGAGTAATTTTTTTATATAGTTTTGTGCAGGAAGGAGGGGCCAAGGGTTAACAATTATAAGTACTTTATAGGAGATTATTGGACGGGAAGGCCGCAGGAAACTGCCGCAGCGCTCAGGCCGCATTGATGCTGCTCATTACCCTAATTTTGGATTATTATTAAAAAACACAATGAATAGTCGAAACCTAACCACTTCACTGAGCCACTGGCTCTGGCTTGACACAATATGAGTTAAAATACTAAATGCTCTTTAGAGTTATATGTTTTCATTCTTTGAGAGAGAGAGAGAGAGAGAGAGAGAGAGAGAGAGAGAGAGAGAGAGAGAGAGAATGTAAGGGTTGATAGTTCAAACAGTATAAGAATTTATTTTCTTCGGAATTCCCTCATTTATTATTTTAATTTATTTAAAAGACAATTAAATGTTTTTCCATGTGGCTTTACCGATATATTATATATTACTATGAATAATATAGTACTGTATTTTCATGTGTTTCGTGCATTTGGAATGTGATGTACGTGACAGTCAAAAATTTCATACGTTTATAATACTGGTTCTTAATGTTTTGGTTTAGTATTTTAGTCTATCTGTCTATCTGTCTAACTATCTACTTATCCAAATGTGAATGCGTATGTACAATAGTTATAAAGGAGTTCTGGAATATCTACCGAATATAAATTTTAATGTTTGTGGCATCTTTTTTTTTTCAGTTAATTCGGAGTTGAAAGTAAAAAATTGTGCTCATAAATCCTCACCTGTCCAATCAATGGATGTTAAGCAATTTAGCAAAAACCTGCTTATTTTATTCACTAAAGTACTGATATTTATATGAAACTACAGCAATAATGTTCACGGTGTTTGTAAAAGAATAAGTTTTGCATTAAACTATATATATATATATATATATTATATATATATATATATATATATATGCTTATGTTGGCAGACGTCACTTTTACGTGTAAAAATCTTCTGTTAATTATATTTACTCGTTTAAATAAACTATTTAATTATGTGTATATAATTTTTACAGTAAATAAGGTAATTCTAAGTGATGCGTGCGTAAATATTTTTATCACATTCATTCGCTATTTACACCAAAATTATTGTTTACAGATAGCATAAAATGCTTGTCCGTAAGTACAGTAAAGTGTTCTTTACGGTTATTCAGTGGTTTTAAGATTTTTAGATCAAATAAGCGTAAATTTATAGCATTAAATAATGTAAATAAATGTTAAAAAATTAATTTACGTTTTGAATGTAAATTGCAAGACGTTATTACAATAAGATTTCAAGCTTTTTAATTTTTCCTTCTATTCACTATTTTTTTAGGCTCTTCCGTTAATACCACAGTGCCAAAAACCGTATTTGCCCAGCCAAGGCCTAAGGAATGTTCGCTCCCTCGAAATCCGAGTGTAAAATAACTCCCAAAAACCCCTAAGTAATTAGGACTTCTGGCACTGAACACATTTCACTATATTTCACACTCTTCCATTAAAGTTTCGTCTTGTTTAAGAAACTGAACGAACGTCGGAAGCGAACGTTGAACGAAGGAGAATGAACGATCGTTGCGAATCAAGCTCGGCAACTTGATGTGAGGTCTAGGCTCAGCTGTCACACAGGTCGAGTGAAAATCTCAGGTTAGTGCGCGAGGTTATTCAAGTACATTCATTTTACCTAATTAATTGCATCCTTTAAGGGCCTCGAACTTTTAAAAGGCTATTTTCTTTTTCTCTTGGAAGTTGGTTATAAATGGCGCTGCCCCGTAATGATAATAAATGCGATCTTCTCTAACTCTAATTAAAATCGGTGAGATTACATCCCAAAATGGAACCACTGAAAAATGACTGCATTATAAGAGAATTATAAAATTAGTTGGACGCTAAAAAGATCTACATTTTAAGGAATATAAATTATCTGAGATCTTGTTTTCCTCCGATTTGTCTAATATATTTTACTAATGATATGAAGTTTTCAAATCTGAAATAATACTTTCAGATTTTTTGGACACGCATCAAAAATACTAAGAATCAAAGAGAATATTTTATGCGTCTTATGAGGAAGCAAATATTGTTTCTCACTGGTATAAAACTCAATAAAAGAAACGTTGGTTTAAGAATTAATGACCTTTAAACATTTATTTTAACGCCGAAAACCTAGGTCTATTAATAATAATAATAATAATAATAATGATCTTTAAACTCTTAAAAAACATTTTATATTAGGACTATATTACTAATTTTATGAATTTTGTATAATAAATATTGATAGTTAAAAAAATACAAAAGGATTGAATTTAAAAATTTCTTTCGTTAACCTTAAATAATAATAGGGAATGTCCATACAGTATAACAGCTTTTTGTATCATTTAAACATTGCCTGAAAATTCAATTTGCAATTTTTGCAAGTATTATTATCTCTCTTTAGGTAGATAGATAAATAGATAGATAGATATGAAGCTTCTTCAGTTTCCCCTAAATCTGTAACGAAGAAAATGAAATGTCTATTCTAAGTGAATTCGAATTGGAATCACTGGGAACGTTTTTGAGTAATTACATGTCACAGACCGGGTTATAAATAAGCATAACAAGCGGCCTAATTGGGTCTTAAGAGAGGAGACCCGTAAATCAATCGCCAGAATTAAAATTCTCTCCCTTTGCGTGTGTTTACCATCCAAACATTGCGAAATAATTTTCATATACGATGATAATAATAATGTAGACCACAAGAGATAATTCTCTTTTTATGGGGCCACTTTTATTATAAGGAATATCTATAAATTATGTGTGTGTATATATATATATCGAAAATCGAATGGTATATATATGTATGAGAGAGAGAGAGAGAGAGAGAGAGAGAGAGAGAGAGCATATGATACAGGAATCAGAATTATCCAGCTGTTTTTTTCCTTTAAATTATTAAGGCTTATGTCGGTCTAAAGAAGACATACAACACGAGATTCCGCCTTTTGCTTGCATTCCTGCATAATGCATGCCTATCGATTCGCTTCTCTGCATGCTGTATACCCAATGCTGAACGCACCTTTGGAGAGATTCATCGCTTATATACAAACCCTATTTACATCTTCTGCCTACAATCATTTAATCCACACGACATTCTAATGCAGTGTACGTCGTGTACGTAATATTTCCACTACACTATAGATGTCATATTTCAATTACACTATAGATGTCATATTTCCATTACACTATATTTAGTAACGTCGCAACGGATGGTTTAATATGTAACGTATAAAAATCGATAAATAACGTCATATAAGTATTATAAAGCTATTATTCGCGTCATATAACACGCATAATATTATACACGCATGAATATATATTTACATTATAAATATATGTCTTTTAAAGAATAGGTTGCATACATGTGAAATGAATGAAGGAATTCATTGACTGAGCGGTTGTGAAGGAAATGGATTGTTTTATTATGTTATATATAATATCGGAGTTGCACGTTCGGAGACTGGTTGTTTATAATCCGTTGGATTTGGTTCTGAAGTGCTTGGGTTCGAACCCTACCGTCGCCGCAATTTGACTTCGTCGCCCACTTGATCACTTGACCATTTGATTGATCGGGCTCAGGTGACGTCCACTCTCGTATAGTTCATGTTCCCTATGTTACCTTATATATATATATATGCGCCTCCGTGGTGTAGTAAAAAATAATCAGATGATATAGAAAAATTTACAAAAGTATAAATACGAGTTATTTGCAGAAGCGCTTATAAAAGGATTCTATACTGTGAGCGTGTCTCCAACGATGTATGGTATCTGCGTGTCATGGTCGTCGCAAGGCAAGAAAAATCGCTTCTTTGTCAGAGGTGTTTACCTCTGATGATCTGATTTCAAAGAGTGCCTCACGAGCGGTCGTTGGCACCTATTGTGGCACTATTGTTGACTCAGCAGGGAGGGATGAAAGGGTGCCATCGCACAGAGGCACTGGTTTCGCATAAAAGCCATTTGACAGCGGTAATTGGCTAGGAAAAGGTCATTTTAGCCAATGAAGAAGATAGCCACGTGTTCGCAAGCGCTGATTTAGGATGAGTTCAAAGGATTAAGAAGAGGCGATAAAAACTCTACAAAAGACTTCGTTTGTCACATGGCTCAAAAGGAGAAATGACGCCCTAGCTGTTTGTTATAACCACGACACGAGCTTCGTCTTATATAAACATAGGAATGGATTACTTTTGTATG